>PVIC010033049.1:0-20349 GCA_004025085.1 Thryonomys swinderianus
TCTTTCCAATGTGATTTTAAAAATTCTTTTGGGTATATTCCTAGCAGGGGGATAGCAGGGTCAAATGGGACCCCTAGTCCTAGTTTTCTGAGAAATCTCCACACAGATCTCCACAATAGTTGCACAAGTCTGCAATGCCACCAACAGTGGAGAAGGGTTCCTTTCTCCCCACAGCCACGCCAGCATTTGTTGTTGGTTGATTTTGTAGTAGCGGCCATTCTTTGTGGAGTGAGATGAAATCTGTGTTGTTTTCATTTGCATCTCTCGAATGACCAGTGATATTGAACATTTCTTCATATGTTTCTTAGCTGCTTTGACTTGTGCCTCTGAGAAGTGTCTGTTCATTTCTGATACCCATTTTTGAATTGGGTCTTTAAACCTGAGGGGGGGCTGATCTGTTTAACTTCTTTATATATTGTAGCTAATAGCCCTTTGTCTGATACACAGCTAGTAAAGATTTTTTCCCATGTTGTTGGTTGTCTTTTAGCAGTGCCAGTGACTTCTTTTGCTCTGCAAAACTTCTTTTTAGCTAAACCTATCTCTTTCACCATGTACTAAACTAAAGTCACAATGGTTTCGAGACTTAAACATTAAAACAGAAACAATAAACCTGCTGCAAAACAGGTTAGGTAGAACTCTTGGAGAAATTGGCTTAGGCAGAGACTTTATGAATAAAACCTCTATAGCACAAGAACTAGCAGAAAGAATCAACAAATGGGATCTCATCCTCCCAAAAAGCTTTTGCACAGCAAAAGAAACCACTGGTACAGCTAAAAGACAACCAACAACATGAGGAAAAAATCTTTACTAGCTGTTTATCAGACAAAGGGCTACTATCTAGAATATATAAAGAATTTAAACAAATCAGTCCCCCCAAGTTTAAAGACCCAATTCAAAAATGAGCATCTGAAATGAATAGACACTTCTCAGAGGCAAAAGTCAAAGAAGCCAAGAAGCATATGAAGAAATGTTCAATATCACTGTTCATTCGAGAGATGCAGATGAAAATAACACTGAGATTTCATCTCACTCCACAAAGAATGGCTGCTATTGTGAAATCAACCAGCAATAAATGCTGGCGAGGCTGCGGGGACAAAGGAACCCTTCTCCACTGTTGGTGGGATTCTAGACTTGTACAACCATTGTGGAGATTCCTCAGAAAACTAGGATTAGGGGTCCTATTTGACCCTGTTATCCCCCTTCTAGGAATATACTTGAAGGAATTAAAAGATTCATACTGTAAAGACATGTACATTCATGTTCATAGCAGCTCAGTTTGTGATAGCCCAATCTTCAAAACAACCCAGATGCTCATCAACTTGAGACTGGATAAAGAAGATTTTAAAAAATAAAATGGAGTATTACTCTGTCATAAAGAATGACAAATTTCATTCATTTATGAGTAAATGGATACACCTGGAGGACAGACTAATGAGTGAAATAAATAGATCACAGGTATGTAAATACTGTATCTTTTCTCTGGTATGAGAATCCGTAGATGTAAATGAGTTCTTGAATGTGTGACAGATTTTGTAAAATAGGAAATAAAGGGAATGTGGAGGGGGAATGTAATGAGGGGAATAAATATTATTTGGAAAGTAAAAGAAATAGCATGTAATAAGGGGTGGGGGGCTGTGGGTGGGTAGGGATATGGATAAAATGAGATTTAATTTCTGTCATATACTGGTACAAATTCTCTAGTGTTGAGTGTGATTGTGGGCTGTATATAAAATGTATCAATAAAGAATTCAATTAAAAATGTGAGTATGAGGGAAGAAGCAATTCCAAGTAAAAATCAAGGAAACATGATCATATTTAGTGGCTGCCTCTAGCAACCATTCTCTTCCTGCTTCCTGCTCTTTCTTTAGGTATTCCAGGGTTTTATTCAGCCCAGTTCTCAAGAAAGGAAAATCCTATGGAAAAAGTCCATTGCACCAAAGTGTGAATTAATGGATGGAGGAATGAATGAATTGCCTATCTCCCATCCCCAATTCATCTCTGAGCCCCAGCATAGCAACTTGTGTGTAGTACGCATTAAATGTTCATTGAAGTTAATGAAAAATCTTAAAAGAACATTGCTGATTAGACAAAAATAAGCCATTAATGGTAAAATGTTTATCACCTTGGTAATTGTGGATGTTGAGCTTTTCTGGCCTTGTTCTAATAGCCCAACAGAACTCCCTACATACTCTAATCTTATCTGCATACAAAACTTATCCTTTTTCCACTGTGTATGGGAAATGAAACTGCCCTAACACAAATGTGACTTCTGGTGGATGTTCTTAATCTATCAGGTGATAATTGATGATGACAATTTTTTCTTCTAAAGTTCACAATCTTGCTTCTTCTATCCTGGGAAAACCCTTTAAAACGTTTTATCTGGTATAGTTGAAGTAATATTTAAGGACTTCATCTGGGTTTAGAATTCCCCTCTGGATAGCCGCAATTAACTTGAATTCACATTTATACAAAATGCAATAAAATTAAGACAGTATTTTAATTATTGGAAAACTAATTTTTCTTTTCTTAGAGTTGACATAATTAAAATAGAAGCCAATATTTCACAGTTTATCATAATTTTATTCAACTTAGATTAGCTATTAGGGTAATGTTTTAAAATAATATTGAAATGTGTTTTATTTCCTTTTGGTAGATAGTTTTATCCAAGAAGAATGAGGAGGAAGAGGAAGAGGAGGAGGAGGAGGTAGAAAAGGTGGGGGAGGAAGAGGAAAGTCACCTATTGTTCTTCTGCCATTCAGAGTTTTACATAAGATGGGGGCTTACTTTCCTGGGAAAGGGTGGTAGATGTAGCATAGAACAAAATAGTCATAGCTCAGGTTTAGGTTAAAAAATGCCTACTGTGACAACAGTCTTGAAAACCAGACTGATAAAGGGAAAGAAAAGAGTTTGCTCAGGATTCCACAAGTTTGGCTCTTTATTGTTTGTTTTTGTTTTTGTTTGAGACAGGGTCTTTGTAGTTTGGGCTGGCCCTGAGCTTACTATGTACTGAACTTACTATGTAACCCAGGCTGGCCTCAAACTCGTGGCAATCCTTTTTCTTCTGCCTCTTGAGTGATGGGATTATAGGCTTAAGCCACCATGCCCAGTAACAAATTGGGCTCTTAAAGTAATAGAAGTCAAGGCTATGAGGGTTGCTATGGTTTGAATATATGTGTCTTCTCCAAATCCATGTGGAAATGGTCTCTAGTGAAATAGCATTCAGATGGGGTCTTTAGGAGGTAAATAGATCACGATCACCCAGCCCTCATAAAGAGCCCTTCCTAGGAGGTCTCAGGGAGCTGCCTTGCCTATTCTGCTCTGTGGGGGCACAATGAGAAGATGCTATGAACCAGAAAGTAGGTCCTCACCACACACTGAATCTGCCACCCTTTGGCTTTGGGTTTCTCAGCCTACAGAACTATGAGAAATGCATGTTGTTTCTAAGCCACACAGTCTATGGATATTTTTGTGGGTCACAGAAAGGCAATAGAAAAGAAAAAAACCCCAAGGATTTAGTGAAATTAAGGAAAACTGTACAGGAAACAGAACAGCCTTTCAGTGTGGGGAACTAAAGCTGGGCAGAGAGACAGAACAAAGATACAAGTATCCTCCTATCTATCTCCTTCTTGCCCTCCCAACAGTGCAGGGCAGGGGTCAGAAGTAAGGGTGATGGAAGTGCCTAGGTAGGTTTGGGAGAAAGGAAAGCATTGGCTAAGTGGCCACCTGAGCAGGCATATCCTGGATGGACTTGACCATCTCAGAGAAAGCTGCAACGGCCCTGTCCATCTTCCCCCTTGACCAGGAAGAAGTGAAGTAACAGCAGCAGAGAAAGGCATTGCAGCAGCCCCATCAATTTGCACACTCTAGGAGGCAGTGAGGAGTTCCCGAGCCCTACCTTGGACGAGGAAATGTTGAGAGAGCAGGTGTATTTGAGAAGTCCTCAGAATTTGGAGACTTTACAGTGGAGGCAATGGAAAGGACCAGCACTGAGAGTGCAGAGTGTCAGCACAGTGCCTGAAAGACCACCCACATCTCAGTGAGGAGCAAAAGGTATGCCAAGTTACCAGGTGAACAAGGCTCCCTCAGGACAGCCAGAGGACAAGGCCATTTTTCCCACTGCCAAAAAGATGCATCTAATTTCCGTGTTAGGGAAAAAGGGAGGAAGAATTCTTGATGAGGAGAAACAATTTTGAAAATGTAAGTAGCCACTTATGATGAAAACTGAAAACCAGATATTTATAGTGGTGTGATCAGTAGGGATGTGAGCTCAAGAGGAAGAAAAAATTCTGTTTTAAGTTTCTGACACAGGTTCACTTTTTCAAAATGTATAACTTATTCAAAGAAGGGTGGGGGAAAGGGTTGTGGCAAATGCCATTGAGATCCCACCTACATCCTCCTGTCATTTATCATTTCTGTGTATGTTATGCTGACATCCAACTGCTTGCACATGCTACTCTTTGCCCCTGGGGCTTCTTAGACAATTGGAGTCTTCCTTGCCCCTACTCTGGGAAGGCTGGATGTGCTGGAGAATTAATATCTTCTAGAGGGGAGGACTTAGCTGATGACTGATGGAGGCCAGATAAATACCCCAGCTCCGACATGCCTAAGGTGGGTTGACTCTGACATGGGTTCTATATTGTCTTCACCTTTCTTCTGAGAGTTTAAGGTTTAGTGCCCATAAGATAACTTATTTTATGAAGCACACCTTATTGGCTGCCTTCCCATTCCTTCTTTGCCTCAGTTCCCCCAGTTCAGTCTTGGTGTTGTCTGGGATCACAACCTAAATAAATGACTTGCATTAGAGTCCTTTTCTCAATTATGCTTCTGAGGGAATTCAAGCTAAGTCAGGGCAGAATTTGAGTAGAAGAATGGCCTAGATTGGGGCTGGCAAACTTTCTCCCTAAAAGAGCCAGACAGTAAATATTTTAGGCTTTGTGGGATATGTATGAGTTTTTGTTGTGTACTCTTCTTTTTAACAACCTTACTTTTCTCATTGCTGAGGAAAAATACTTGACACCTAAAATTAAAGGCGGAAAGGATTATTTAGCTCACAGTTTGTAGAGGTTTCAGTCATAATCACCTGGCTCCAAGGCAGAGTGGCACTTGGCAGATGGGCATCCCAAAGGAGAAATAGTTTGTGGCAACTACATGGTAGCAAAAGCAACAAGGGATCTTAACAGTGTCTTCCTGACCCTTTTATCTTATCCATACTGCTTAGGGTGGGTAGCCTATAATCCTAGTGCCCTTGAGCCTAGCCCCACTGCAAAACAATCACACACTCTAGATTCAGCCACCTCTGCAAAAGCATGATGTTTTTTGGGCGGGGTGGGGCATCTATGCACAAACCATGATGCAACCCTTTAAAATGTAGAAATTATTTTTAGGTTCAAGGCTATAGAAAACCAGACCATGAGACATACCCCACTTTTTCAACTAATGGTGTAAGAGAAGAACTTATTTAAGATACAGATTATAGATTCCAAGGGTAATCATATAGCTCAATGCCTAAAATTTTGGTTCTCAATGTACATTTAATTTGTTTTCAGTCTCCTTTTGGAAAGTACCTATTAAATGAAGGAAGAAAATTAGGTCCAAACTGTGACAAACACTTTGAAATATTACAAATTCAAGATTGAAAGGTCAGGAAGGGTTAGTAAAGAGAAGAATTAGGTATGTAGGTGTTCATAAAGATGGGGCTGATAGGACAAACTTTAGAAAGTAGTATCAGATTACCCAGGCCTTCCAGTACTAGCTCTGCCTTTTTTTAGTAGAGTAACTTCAGGTAAATTATTTTACTTCTTTAAGCTTCACTTTCTTCATCCCCCAAATAGGGATGATGATGATAGTGATAATATATACCTAATAGGATTGCTGTGGCTCTTACACAGTACTCTTAATGGTAGGTGTAATTGAATCATAGCTTCATTCATGGAATATAATTTAGTCATTTGTTTTAACATATGCTGAGAACCTATTATATGTGCTAGGAGACGTACTAGGTTCTAGGTGCATAATGATGATCAGGGAAGGGATATTCTTGGTAGGAAGACCTATAAGAGGAAAATCCCAGAGAAAATAAGTATGAAGTGTTTTCATAGTACTGAAAATAGTAGGACATCCTTAGGTGGTAAGTTAAGATATGGAGAGGCCAATAAGGTGAAGAATTCTGAGAAATTCAGGACTAAATTTTAAAGAGCTCTTAACCATTTTTAAGCCTAAGAAAATTGCCTTTATTATGTGGTTGATGGGAAGTTACTGGTAGCCGTTAAGTAGGAAAGTAAAATACTGAGATTTGAGTTTTTAATGTGTCTGGCAAAATGGATGTTCTGTTGGTAGTGGTTGTTGGGGGACAGGCAGATTGGTGACTTTGGAAGTAAAGATGTTATTTAGGAAGCCGTTACCTCATGTTTCAATTAGCTTTTGCTATATATCAAATTACCTCAAAACTTAATGCTTGAAGCAGCAAACATTGGTTTAGTTCCCAACTCTTTGTGTTGGCAATCTGGGTGGGCTCAGCTGTGTGATTCTACTGGTTTCAGCTGAGCTCCCTCATACATTTGCATTCAGTGACTGTATTGCTTGGGGCTGTCTGCTCTATGGTGATGTCAGATGTGATGGCTTGTTTCTGCTCAATTTGGTCTCTCATCCTCCAGTGAACTATCTATAGCTTGTACACAGGACAGCTAAGCAAGATTCCAAAAGAGAGTAGATGTGGACCAGACATTCTGAGACCTAGGCCCAGAACTGGCACAGTATAATTTCTGCCTTATTCTTTTAGCCAGTGTAAGTCATAAAACCAGTTCAAAACTGAGGGAAGTGAAATATATTTTTATCTATTAACCCCTGAATATCTAATGTTCCATGTCTGGAACCTATATAACAACAGAATGTAAAAAAGTTTTTCTCTTGGGCCGGAGGGTTAGCTCAGTGGTTCTGGCACCTGCCCTGCAAGCACAAGGTCCTGAGTTCGATCCTCGGTAACCACATACATAGCTGGGCGTGGAGACTCATGCCCACCAGCAATCAATACCACATACCACAATGTCGGGCTTGGTGGCTCACACATGTAATCCCAGCACTCGGGAGGCAGAGACAGGAGGATTGCTGAGTTCAAGGCTTGCCTGGGCTACATAGTGAGCTCAGAGCCAGCCTGAACTACAAAGCGAGACCCTGTCTCAAAAAGAAAAAAAAAAGTTTTTCTCTTCAATTCTTGTTCCATGAATTTTTCTAGGTAAATTTTATGAATTTATCTTAGTTACTTTTCTCGTTGAGATAAAATACCCAACACCCAAAGTTAAAAGAGGAAGGATTTATTTTTATTCATGGTTTGTAAAGGTTTCAGTCCATAGTCAGATGGCTTCATGGCCAGGTGGCATGGCAGAAGGGCATCACAGAGGAGACCATGGCAAGTGGGTAGGAGACAGTGAAACAGCAAGCAAAGAAAGAAGCAAAGAAGCAAGCAAGCAGGCAGGCAAGCAAGCAAGCAGCAGCAGTAGCAGCAGCAGGAGCCTGCCTTCTTCCTTTTATCCCTTCCAGGCTACCTGCCTCTTGGGTGGTGTCACCCACATCAAGAGTTGGCCTTCTTGAAGCCCAGCATCACACTCTCAATCCTGGCTGATCCCAAAAGCCCATATATGAGTGCTTGAGGCTAGAATATCATGCAAACACTAAAAACTATCGCAATCTCTAGGTTAGTGGGAAGAACTACAAAGTCATCTTGCAAACGTTATGGACACAAACAGGGGAATAATTGCAGCCAATATTATAAACCAGTTTATGTGCCATGGTGGAATAAGAGATGCTTGACTTTAACTGAAGCAATGGCATATGGAAGTAAAGAAGAGGGGTTTGGTTTTAGAAGAATGTTCCCTAATTTCTAGTTTGAGTAGCTGGCTTGTGCTCCCAGCCTAAGACAGGATATAAAGAGGAAGAGTGGAAATTGACAGGAAGAGAAGATATGACAATCAGTCTTGGATGACCAAGCAATAGGAAAACAGACTAATACACTGTATAAGAAATTGCCTAGAGAATTCAGAGATATAAAACAACCACTAATTGGATTCAGGGATTCTGGAGTTAGGAATTTGAAGAGAGCACGGGAGAAAAATGGTTTACCTCTGTTACACAGAGGGGCCTCAGCTGGGAGACCCAGAGGGTGCTATTGATTTGACAGCTGAGAACTAGAACCACCTGAAGGCTTGTTTACTAATAAGTGATCTTAGCTAGGGTGGTTGATAGAGTACTTACAAATAACACGTACATGTAGTCTGGGCTTCCTTACAGATGGCTCAGTTTCTAGGCCAAGCATCCCAAGAAAGAGAGTCAAGCTTTTCTAAACCCATCTTAAAAGTACACATCATTTTCTGCTTCATTCTATTTGTTGAAACAGTCATGAATTTCTCTCAGTTTCAACAAGAAGAATAGACTCCATCTCTTGGTGGGGGACTTATAAGGTTCTGGAAAAGCATGTTGTGGAAATGTGACTTAGGCAATTTTTGGAAAATATCTGGTTTGCAAGTCTGTTCTCTTCTTCAATAGAAGATTAGAAACCTCCTCTCCTGCCTCTCCTTTCATGTGGTCACCTTCTTTCCCCTTGCACACATTTCTAAAAGTGGGTTCTTCTGTCTATGTAGGATCCATTTCCCCATTACTTCCTGTCCCAACCTGCCCAGGAAGTTTGTCTTCTTCTGTCTTCCTCCTTACCCCTCCACTGTACCTTTTCCCTCTGCTCCCAAGATTTTGCATATCTTCCTTATTCTCTGAAGCACCTTCTTGGGAACTTTTCTGCCTCTCAAGGTAATGTCTTGACTATTCCTTTTCATTTATGATTTAGTTTAAAATATACTTTTATTTGCTTCCATTATATAGCCACTACCCACCCTGTTCTTTTAAAAAAATTTTTTTTATCTTTATTGGTATGTTGTATATACACATCGCAATCACACTCAATATTGGGAATTAGTACCAGTATATGACACAATTTAATTCTCATTTTTTTTTTTGAGACGGGGTCTCGCTTTGTAGTTCAGGCTGGCCTTGAGCTCACTATGTAGCCCAGGCAAGCCTCGAACTCAGCAATCCTCCTGTCTCTGCCTCCTGAGTGCTGGGATTACAGGCGTGGGCCACCATGCCCAGCACTAATTTAATTCTCATTTTTTTTCCTGTTCCTCTACCCATCCTACAACCCTCCACCCCCTAAATACATAAGTTTTCTTTCCCTTTTTTATTACCATAACATTTTTTACCCCTCATTACTCACTCCTCTACCATATTTCCCTTTGCATATTTTCTATTTCACAATATCCATCATACTTTCTAGAACTTATTAACATCTTCAATTTCTACCCACCCTGTTCTTAATCCTTTGAAATATGCCTCTTGTCTTGACTCTAATTGACTTTGTTCCCTTAAAAGTTACCAGTGTCATCTTTGAAATGAATCTCATTGCTACCTCTATAACACCATCTTTATTCTCTTTAGCATTAATTGATGTTCACTATGCTTTCCTTTTTAAAATCCTCTCTCTCTTTCTTTCCCTTTAACTACTATGACAGAAACCCCATCCAATTTCCTCTCCAATTTCTCTATTACTTTTCTGACTCTTCTTGCTATTGTCAATCCTTTAAGGTAGGTGGCCTCAAAGATGTTTCCCTTGGAGATTTTTAAGAGGTCTCTGAATTGTCCTCTTCAGTATTCTTGCAGCTTCAGAAAGCCCCTTTATTATGAGGATGGCATTCAATTCTTATGTCAGCCTTAACATTACCACTGAACCCTTGTTACATTTCAACTACTTTCTGAAAAATATGTCCAAAGCTTCCTGCCAAATCTGGTTTTCTTTCTCTATTTCCTGTCAGAGCCTGTCATAAAGACTGCTAATAGTTTTACATGTTTATTCAAGTCTTTTTCTTTCAGTGACAGAGCCTCTTGAATATTAATGGAAACATGACTTCCAGTCCTCCTTTGAAGCTAAGAAGGCGTACCTGAGTAAGTTTGGTTCAATAGGACATGGACTTAATGATGTGTAACCCCCCAGGTTATCTCCTTAAAGACAATGCCTCCAGCTCTGGAACTTTTCTTTCTTTCTTATAACATCTAAAACCCTAAAAGAATGGCATATCTACAAACTGGAAGGACTTAATCTCTAACATCAGTTTTATCAGCAATGTTATATTTTGCCCTCTATATGCTGACTGTGGATTCTTTCCCCTTTGGTTTGGACAATAGAGAGGGGACAAAGTACTACTTATTAGCCCCTGACACTCTCAACACTTAGTGCAGATGGCATGTCATTCTCTCCCTCCATTTCCATCCTTTTCTCACTTCCCTTCTCTTTCCTTCCTTCTCAAAAGCAGGTAGAGGGAAGAGTTTGCTCTGTGTTTCAGGAGATACAGGAGCATCTCATCTCAATTGGACCATCTTCCAGTTGGACCTAAAGATGGAGTGGTCAGAACTAAATTCAAATATTTCCCCTTTGGTAAGGCAGCCTCCTCTGGAGTTGGTTTTCTCTCCTCTGAGTTCCTCAAAGTACTTGGTTTTGGCCCCTTCATTACTAGAATTGAGAAGTTTCTACTCCTGTACTGTGTTGTCCTCAAAGGCAATGTCATTTTAGGGTTATCTTTGTACTATTGCTATGTGTCCCTGCAGCTGCCACAAGGCCCAAGCACAGTAGTAGTTTGTAAATGAATAAATGAAGGACACGTGGTAGATGTTCATTAAATGTCTATTTTAAATAAGAGTGGCAATACCACTTATTGGGGTTTTTCTGTTTCTCACAAACATTTATATCTGTTAGTGCATAATAAAGTGCTTAGTAGTTTGTATTATGATCCTGTTAATTAATTTATGGTACAGGGGTCTAACTCAGGATCTTGCACTTGAGGGCAGGCATGGCACCACTGAGCTAAATCCCCAGCCCTATCCCCCCTTTTTATACACAGAGAAGTAGAGTACCACAAAAGTTAGGAAATGACTAAGGTTGTCCAGCTAGTAAGTAGCAGACTTACTAACTGAACCCATGTCTTTAAGCCTCTTTTTTCCCACAGCATTGTAGTGAGTCTCATTCATAAGGAGGGTGTGTGTACCATTGTTCTTTGAGCCTCACAAAACAGGATCAGTACAGAAGCCAGGGAAATGGTTAGTATTTTTTTCTCATCTTTTACTTTCTTTACATTCTTTCTCATCTTCTACTCACCTCCTTTGCCAGCTACTATTTAGTGAGGATCTATGTGGTGTGGTTGAAAAATACAGTGAATATTGTAAAAGTGTTAAAAAATGCATTACAGTCACAGACACATTGCCATTGGTCCCCCTCAAAGTACTCCCCTCACTGCAAGTACACTTATTCCATCATGCTTGCCACTTTCTGAAGTGGTTCTGGCAGTTCTTTTCATGTCATTAGTTGTGCTGTCATGACTGCCTCAGTGTCCTGAATCAACTCAAAACATGCGGCCTTCATGGTCATTTCAATTTTGGGAAAAAGCTGGAAGTTGCATGGTGCCAAGTCTCGTCAATGAAAATGCACCATACATTTTTTTTGGCAAGACTTCCTTTCTGTTGGATGGCATGCCATATTTGTTTTTTTATCATTCCTCATAAAGACATTCTTGAAAGAAGACTTCCAGAACTGCATCAGAAAGTGGTGAGGACAACAGGATAAATGTGCTTAAAGCAAGGGGAGGATTATGAGGTGGATTAATAACAATGTGTCTTTTACTGTAATACATTTTTAAAATTTAAACATTTGCCATGTATTCTGATCACACTTTATACTATTGGCAGGTTATTCTTTGTGGGTCTGTCATATTCCTTGCATCTTGCAAGGAGAGGCACTGTATATCCGTTATTTGGGACCTCATTTTTAAAGATGCTTGCACAGCAAATAGCTTCAGAAGATAGATACTGGGCCTTCCTCAAGAGCAAAGAGCCAACTGGCTCACCACCTCATACAATAAAGGCAGCATCTCTCCCTGGAGCAAAATGAAAGCATGGTTACTGTCCATCGTGAAAGATGCAGGTTTCCTCAGCTCAGTGTTCCTCTTCTGTAAAAAACCATCCACTGTATATGCTGATGTCACCTGGTCTTCTGTTGGTCACACTGTGGGAACTGGGGTTTACTGAACAGCACGAAATGCTGGTATTCTGGCTACTATTAGTCTCCTAAGTAAGAAACTGTCCTTTTATGATCCAAGAGTTTCATGTCTTCTACATCTATAAAACTGTCAGGCTCTCTTGTTGGTTTATGAGTAGGATAAAATCTTAGACTCTTTGCAATTCTTGATCCTTGCTTTGTGCCAGGTGCTTTCACATTTAGTACATCTCTCTTCACAATCATCCTGTGATGGTTATGCCAATTGCTTCATCTTCTAGATGAAAAGGATTCTGTGATGTTTACAGACTGGCCTGAATGGGGAGCAGGACTTGGATTTGAATTCAAAACCATATAATTCCAAAGCCATGCTTCCCCAAAGTTTTGGAATAGTTCTAAGTATGGTCATAGCTCCTCTTTGCTTCAGGGAAAAGATACACTTTGGTTGCTTAATCCCTATTCAGTGTCTTAAAGATTGTTCATTTACTGTGAGGACAAACAAAGCCCTTTTAACAATGGCATTTTACTTGTGAATTCTTTGGAGATTCAGGGCAATTTGAAACAAAACTCTAGCTTCTCACTATATTTCATTCCTCTGTTATTGCAAAGTTCTTCATGGAATGTGAGATTCTGGCAGTTGGTTATTTTTTTCAAGGAAAAGAAACATTAAGACATTTGTTCTTGGAAAAATAAATCTGTGTATGTGACATGTATGCCCACATGTATATACAATAGAACAATCTATTCAGTATTTATTTTTACAAAGAGGACTGCTGTTATGCAAATATACACAGAGCCACTGTGTTTTAAAGACATTTAGTATATGGAGAGCTAGGGATGGCAGGAAGGAAAAAGGGATGGAGAGGAAGAAGCCAAGGATTGCATAGGCATAGAATACATCTGCTTTCCCTAGGCCCTTTTGGATGTCTTTGAAATAAAGACTGTATGATGATTTGAAAGCATAATCAATATTTTAACTTGACCTCTGGAGATAGTTATACATGGTAAGGAATGTGTTTTGTGACTTCTTGAAAGTCACATTTCTGTAATTCCTCAAGAGCATCAGAGCCCATTTGTTTAAGAAACTGAGGAAAAATATCTGAAGTCCTCTAGACCATATATCCACAGGATGATTCTCTTAGGATGATTCTGTTAGGATGATTCTCCTCCAGTCACTGGCTGTGATAGATCGGACTCACAAGATATGGTGGCATATCTTGCTACTATCTACTGCTCCACATTCTGGGCTATGTGAGGGAAATAAAAAGAATATCAGGAACCTATTAACTTCAGACCTAAGCCTTGAATGCAAAAACAACTGCAGAGCCTACACATGCTCTCCCTCCCCCACCAGGTCCCAGAGTCAAGTCTGACTTCACCATATTCACCAGATCTCCCTGGTTTAATTAGCATAACTGTGGCCGCAAGAGCACATGGCACAAATTATGGTTTCCATGATCTCACTGATTCTGGAAAACATGCTGAGATTTCAGAAAATATATGTATTTTTTTTCCTTCTGGGATTTAAAACAAATCCATTAACACATACGGACACCTTCTCTGGGGCTTCTCCTCTCACCATCCCTTCTTCCACCCTCAAAGTACAGATACTCATATTCTTTTTCCCACAAGCAAATCCAGTAATCCATTTAAATGAATTCAGGTTTAAGAGATACAGGCAAGGCTGCTTATCAACACTGTAATCAATAGATGTGGTCCATTGCCTCCTGCATCCCCCTTTCAGAAATGACTGTGCTTGCCTAACCTAAAAGCTATAGCAGTTGTATGCCTTTCTTCCAACAACCCGGGGTGGATAGGTAGGACTTTTTTTCCTCCACATAATTGCCATCTTGGAGAACTGCTCTAGGACTGAGCAGCAAAATGAGCCCCTTTTTCTTTCAGCAGACTATACTGGTTCCCTGTCTGTGTCTCTTGAATGCTACCATTTCATAGTGCTCCTACTGACTTCCAAATGACAGTGTCTATGTCTTTGTGCTTGATGGTTTTTTCTGGAACAGAGGGGCCCACTGCTCACCTATATATTGCTGACATAAAGTGCCAGGAAACTAATACCCTTGAGAATAGCCCTCTGTTAGTGACTCTTGGCCACTAGTGTGTAAAACCTCAACTCCCTTTCCCCTCCTGTGGGATAAATTTGAGACCTGCATTTCTCACTCTCTGCATTCCATCATGGATTACTTCCCAGTCTCCTCATGCGGGCAGATCATTTCCTAATGCACTTCTTATTCGATGCCTTCTTTTTCGGAACCACTCTTCTACTTTCTTACTCATGTCCTCAGCTCCACCCAAATAAGGTACTTGCACTCAGTTATTGGGGGAAGTCAAAGTAAGATAGCCATGAACAGTTATATAATGCCATCAAAAAATACTATTCACCTATTAGTTAAAATTGGAGAGAAGCATGGGAAAATGATTTTTACACTCTTCAGAGGTTCTATAAGGGAAGAAAAACTGACAAGTTTCATCTGAGACAATGCATTAATTTTGCTCTTGTTGGTGACTTACCTTCAGAGCAATACAAGCTGCCCCTGTTGAATATGCAAGCTTTCAAGTACTTGCTGACCAGTCAGCCTGTCTTCTTTATCTACTTTAATATTTTTCAGGAGATAAGGTCAAGACTATTTCTTCATGAATGTAATCTTTGTATATAATAGATCTGGGGTTCTCATTCCAACTCATCCATTTGGGGTTTAATTGGGAAAGACTTTTTTTTTTTTGAGACAGGGTCTTGCTTTGTAGTTCAGGGTGGCCCTGAGCTCACTATCTAGCCTAGGCAAGCCTCGAACTCACAGCAATCTTCCTCCGCTGCCTCCTGAGTGCTGGCATTACAGGCGTTAGCCACCACGCCCGGCATTGTGGTGTGTGGTTACTGGAGGTAGAACTCAGGATCTTGTACTTGCAAGGCAGGCACTGGAACCACTGAGCTAAATCCCTGGCCCAAGGTTTAAAATTCTTTTGAACTCCATTTGTCTCTAAATTCAAAACAGAAATGCCTATTGTACTATGTTATTCTTTCCATAAATATTTTTGAGGACTTTCTAGTACTTGTTTTGTGCTAACTTAGTGGGGGATACAGGTATAGTTAGTTGAATATGAATATATGAATAGTTTATTCTCTTGACATCTACAGCATAGATGTGGGCTATGGAATCAGATATCTACTTCTACCAGCTGTGTGACTTCACTAAGCTGCCTTTCTTTGTTGAGTGGTACCAATTTCCTCACAGAGTTGTGAGAATTAATATCTGTGAAAAAGGTTTAGCACATAATAATAGTTCTCAGTATATAGAAAATGTTCAATTAGCAGGTAGGGTATAAGAAGATTATAATATTTAAGATTTACCAAGCATTTCTGTCATTCTACACATGCTTAAATGCATAAACTCATTCAGAACACCGAAGAAATTTTAGCAACAGACACTACTCTATGTCATTTCTGTCATCCTAATTTTATAAAGACATGCAGGAGTGCCAGGTAACTTGTCGAAGGTCACAGGGCTGAGATTCAAAGACAGGATCTGAAGCCAGGTGGTCTGAATGGAGAATTACCTTCCCCTTTCAGGGTATAGTCCTTGGAGAAGCTTGCTGTGTATGAACAACTTTGGATAAAGAAAATGTGGTACTTATACACACTAGAGTGCTCCTCTGCCATAAGGAAGGATAAACCTGGGACATTTATAGTAGATTCACTTTAAGACCATAATATTAAGTGATCTAAATAAGGCACACAAATTTATGATATAAATATAGGAGAAACCCAAAATATAAATAAAGAACAAAATAAAAGATAGGTAATAGAAAGTAGAGAGATTTTCTCAAATGGGAAGGAGAACAAGAGATGGAGGGAGGAGCTAGGGAGGAAGAGGGAAAGGGAATGGAAAAAATGGAAACAGAGCTCTTGTAAATGTGAAGGGGACCAAGAGATGAAAGGATCAGGGAAGGGTGGGAATCATAGGAAACAAAAATTAATTAAGATGTGCTAGAATACACATACCAACTTCCCACAATAAATGTAGTCTTTATATACTGCTAACATGTACTAGTAAAGAACACTGAAGAAAAAAAAGAGAAACATTTAAAATAAAAAAAGAAATACAGAATCTGTTCCCACCTTCAAAATCAGAGTACTCTACACAGTTTAAGGAGATGCCCAGGTGAATCATGTCCACGAGACAGTAGGAGATCTATTCTAAACTGTGCCAATGGAAATTCAGTAAGTTAAGGGCCTCAGTGGAGCTATGTCAAAGGTAGTATTAGAGAAAAAGTTCCAAAGCCTAGAACGGAAGGTAACTTAGTAAAATATAGTTATTTGATCAGAAAATCACTAGTACATAGTATTTAATGAACATGAAAACACACACACACACACACACACACACACACGCACACACACCACCACCACCAATATCACCCTGTGAAAATGAGCATAAAGCAGTGAGTTGTGAAAGATCCTTTCTCCCCAAGCACAACTGCCCCACAGACGCCACTGGCCTTAACTCATTTTACATTTGTCATTAGCTATTAGGCATTATTGCTCCCAGCACCGTTCTGTCTCACCTTGATGGTTCAGAAAGGCATTTGCACAGGCATAATTGTTTTGTTTTCTTCCCTTCTTTGTTGTCATGGTTACTCAATTCATTTGCATCTTCAAGCTTCTTTCATATTAATGTGAAAGCCACTTACAGCATCTCTTTCAAGAAGGAAAAGTCAAACATGAAGGATGAGGCACAGTCCTAATTCCCCAGTGTCTGCTTGATGGTTTTTAGATGAAGGAATCTTTAAAGTAGAACTAATTTTTAAGGTTCAGCCTAAAATCACAATTCATTTGGCAGCCTCCTCTTCAAATCTGGGGTTGGAGTGCTTGCTGCATCTTGAATGTGTACATGCTTTAGTGGCAGAGAATGGGTCCTGAAGCAGAAAGGAAGTCATTTCTGTACAGTGACTCTGCAGACTATAGGGAGAAGGAATATTTCCTAAGGGAAGTTTGTTCTTCCCATTACTCAGGAAGAAAAAGTTATCTCATTAAACCTTTATCTTTGATGATGTAAGTCATGAAGAAACACAGAGCTCCTTGGTCATACCTTACCTACCTACCCTAGTCCCCAGATGACTTTGTGCATCCCTGTGTCAGTTGTCTGCAGTACCTAAGCCACTCAAAAACATAATGGCTTAAAACAGCATTTTACCACCAACCACTCATTGAGTAAATGGGTTTAGCTGCATGATTCTTTTGTTCATACAGTCAGATGGGGCAACAGTTGTGTGTGTGCTTGTACAGAGCAGACTTTTCAAGGAGGTTTACTCAGATGGCTGGCAGTTGATATAGGCATCCCAGGGAATGCTCTAGTGGGAAGTTGACCAACTTTTTTTGTTGTTGTTTCCCTCCATGTAGTTTCTCTATACAGCACATGAATCTTTGAATTTTTCCCAGAGTGGTGACTGAGTTTCAAAGGGATTATTTCCAGGAAGGGAGTACTTTATTGACCAAGGGAAAGCACTGATTCAAGTGGGAAAGCTGTAGACTCTCCATTTCTTGATGAGCATATAGTTAAGGCAGGACTTGTTGGAGAATCCTTGGTGATTAACTGAGACAAACTCTTTATATTAGGGTTCTCTAGAGGAACAAAAATAACAGAATGTATATATAATTATAAAAGGGGATTTACTGCATTGGCTTTAATGATCAAAGGCTGGAGAGTCCCACAATGGCCATTTGTAGAGTGGAAAGCTAGGGAAGCCAGTACCTGCTCAGTCCAACAAAGTGGAAACCTCCGAACATGAGAGACCAATGATGCAGCTCCAGTCAGATATGGAAGGCCTGGAAACTATGGTGAGTCACTGGTGTGAACCCATATCCCAAGGTGGGAGAAGCTAGAGTCTGATATCCAGAGGGTTAGCAAAAACCACATCACCTTTAAAAGAATCAAGCTCATGCCTAGGTTAGTTTCCTCCTTTTCCAACTTTTAGTTCTGTCCTGGCCCCAGACATTGTATGGTGCTACCCATGTTCATCAAGACTATCTTCCTTCACTTCATGGGTTCACCTGCCATTTGTCTTGAACATTGAACAGACACATCCAGAGATGTTATTTCCCCATTTTCTAGGCATATCAAACCAATCAAGTTGACAACCAAGATTAACTATCACACATACTTTTTGACCTTTTTGGTTCACTTTTTCCCAACTCAAACTTTTCTACTGCATGCTCAGAAATTCTTATTCAGTTGTCAATAAAATTCCCGCTAACCTAATCTCTTCTCTGATGTCTTTATTGTCTTACTCTACATAATACCTGACTTTCATTTGAGGACACAGCTTTTCCTGCCACTTTCTGAGGTGCTGATTACGTTTTTTCCATATCCATGGTCTGGAAGGTAAGAATGAGTATCGTTTTTTACTGTTTCTAGTTTCTCTTTTCCTCCTACTAATACCAGGCCTCTCTCTATCTTTGCATCTTAGGTCATTGGACCCATAGCTCCTGTTAGTATAGTTATCTTCTAACCCTACGTCATTCTTTTCCCTTCATTTAAAATTTTAGATCTTCCTCACTGTCACTATCTCTAACACGGATGCTGCCAGGATTCCAGGGTATTTCCCCACCATATCAATAACTTATCCAGGTTTCCGGCGGACTGAAGGCAGCGGCGCGCTGACCCAGCAGCTGCTGCGGGCCCCGCTGTCCGTTTCCAGCAGACTGAAGGCTGCCCACCGGCCCACTGTATCCCGGAGCTGTACAGTGAGGAGTCAGACATAGAGGTAACTCATAAGCTCAAAGTCTCCAGAATAGAATCTAACAAACCTTTGTATCTTATTTACTGTGTTTAATACTGATATTGGCATTTATTGTATTATGGTAACAAATACGATGTGATTGTTCTGCTCAAATACCTCCCATGATGTGTCAGGAATGAGAACTCTCAAGGGTCATTACAGATTCAAGGAGAACCCCCCAGGAAAGTGCTGCATCCAAAGGGCCCCAGATAATAGAAAGAGACCTGAAAAAACATTGCCCTGTCATCAAAGAAGAGCATTAATAACAACGAAAGAGTAGAAATGAGAAAATACACAAAAAACCAGACACAAATATCACCACCACAGGGAAATTCAGAGAAAAGGGAAACAGGGCAAACTGAAACTCAAACACCAGGACTCTTGGAGATGGTAACTAAAGCGGATCTAGTAAAATGGAAATCAGAACTCATCTCAGAGATCAAAACAGATACTGTCCACAGTGAAAGACATCATTAAAGAAGAGATCAGCGAGATGATAGAATCCAAGTTAGCAGAAGCAATGGAACCTTTTAAACAGCTTCAAGCATAGCTCCAGGGAATGATGAAGGAGAATGAAAGCTTGCACAGCAGGATGAATGAAGCAGAGAACTGAATCTCAGACCTAGAGGACAGCATAGCAGCCAACAAGCAGGAAAGGTATAATCTATGGAAAAGAGTAAGGGACCATGAGAAATCAATTCAACAGCTTCTAGATGACTCAAAGAAAAATAATGTAAGACTGATTGGAGTCACTGAGGAAGCAGGAGACAGTGTAAAAGACATTAAAAAAGCTACTGTCAGAGATAGCAACAGAAAACTTCACGGGAAAAGATATAGACATACAGATACATGAGGCCTATTGGATTCCAAAACACCGTGACATAAAAATATCTATGCCTAGACACATAATTATCAAGGTTCCAGATGTACAACAAAAGAATGAAATAATGAAAGCAGTGAGAGAAAAGAAGAAAATCACCTACAAAGGGAAGCCCATTAGGATCACAGCAGACTTTTCAACACAAACACTCAGTGCAAGGAGAGCATGGAGAGAAGTATTTCAAACATTGCAGGAAAACAACCTCCAACCTAGACTGTTGTATTCTGCAAAACTATCTTTCAGAATAGACGGGGAAATAAGATACTTCCATGATAAAGAACACCCGAAAAACTTCACAAGCACGAAACCTGCACTCCAAAACATCCTAAAGAACATCTTGGAAAAAAACACAGAAAATTCCATACCCACGAGACCCAGGAGAGTGAATTCATCGGGGCAAACAAGAAACTAAATAGAAAAGGGGAAAAGCAAAGAAGAAAAGAACCAAGAACACGGAAACATGGCAGCTCTGAATATGTCCATATCAGTCATAACCATTAATGTCAATGGCCTCAATGGGCCAATTAAAAGACACACACTAGCAGATTGGATCAAGAAGCAAGATCCTACAATCTGCTGCATACAGGAAACA
>PVIC010033050.1:0-11307 GCA_004025085.1 Thryonomys swinderianus
AACAACAAAAAAGTAGCAAATCAATGAACTCGAATAACAAAATATTTTATTTTACTCAACAATATCATTAACCTAATTCCTTTTAATAGTGTATATTTTAGTAGGTTTCATTAAGTAACTAAAGTATATTTCTAAGATTTGGAGATTTATGTTGGTTGAAAGCTACAAGGAAAGGGAAAGCAAAAGAACCAAAAAAAAAGATGAAAGGTACTATAGTGACACAGAGGACAGCAGCACTAACACTTCTTACTCTTCCACATCAAAACGACAGTGGATTGAAAATGTTAAATTTTTTCATTTTTGTGAGCCAGTCTCTTCAGTTTTTCTCTAAAATGGTAATAAAGTCTATTACCATGAAAGAGATGAGACAGAACAGCTTAGACTGAAGTTACCACACATGGCTTAGTGTCAAAGACAAAAAAAGTGACACTTAATGAAACAAATTATCTTGTGTGAGTCTTCAATCAGCCTTACTGCAATATCCCAACTAAAAGAAGGGGTTTCTGGTTTCTTTTTAATTTAAAAAGAAGACAAGAATAATATTAATGTCAAGGAAAGAATGAGGTCGTAAAATAGGAAAAAGGGAAGGAAGAAATCAAGAAATGAGGCCAGAGATTTGGCACAGTGGTGCCAGGGTCTGCCTCACAACCACAAGGTCCTGAGTTTTGTTTTGTTTTGAGACAGGGTCTCACTTTGTAGTTTAGGCTGGCACTGAGCTCACTATGTAGCCCAGGTAAGCCTTGAACCCAGCAATCCTCCTGCCTCTGCCTCCGCGTGAACCACCACGCCCAGCTCAAGGTCCTGAGTTTGATCCCTGGTACCAAAATAAAGAGCAAACACTTCCCCAATCAAGAATCAAAAGCCTATCAAATCTGCCCCAGAATGTTACCAATCAGTTTACCAGATCCTGCACCACAGGAAGGAAGAAGTGGGTAAGATTACTTTTCTTAGAAGTCAAATGGAAGAAAGAAAAAAAGTCAAATGGTTCAGAGGAATCATTCTTGTCTCAGGGGATGAGAAAGTATTTATTTCTGTAATGGTCATCGCGCAGACCACTAATTTTAAAACTCATGAACAACCCATTAGATATAAACCAATTCTTGTATAAGTTAGAAGAAAAGCAAAGACAGAACACACTCAGCTTCCAGTGTCTTTCTCAGGGCATGAGGAGGAGGACTGGTCACTAGCATCTATCATTTTCAAATAAAAAGTAGATCTAATTATTCTTAGAAGTTCAGACAAGGATAGAGTACTTTCTCATCCTTTACTTATTCCAGCCAAGTTACCAGCACAAAAATTAGGTGCCATCTGCTGCTTTGTTTTCCAGTCTCTGCTTCTGTTAAAAGGAACTGACATGGCAAGTTTTTTGGCAGCTGGGCATTCATTCACATCTGTGCCAGCCTAGCCTCTTGTAGAAATAAGAAATGATTCCACGCTGGGTAGAATAGTGTGCCTGGAGTACTGGTCACCTGGGAGGCTGAAGCAAGAGGATCTCCTGGATTCAGGAGTTCAAGATTAGCCTGAACAACATGGCAAGACCCGTCTTAAAGCAAAAAACAAAAATCTTTTTTTTTAGCCTTAGAAGAACAGTGTTCTAGGTACGTAGGTGAAATACCTGAGTGTGCAAGATTTATTAGAACAAAGGATACATTACAAAAGCAACACATTTTTCTTAGTTCTTGATGCCACTATCTCTCATCTCATAGTTACTTCTTAAATCTTTGTTAATAAGGGACTCATTTCTCATTGTTTTTGTTTGCTTGTTTACAAGTTAATGAATAATGTATTCTCAGATTCAAACTGGAATTTAAAAAAAAAGCCTATTAATCTGCCATGTGAAAGTAAATAATACTACTCATTCATGGCGGAGAAGAGAAAGAAGTACAATGGCTCAGGTGAACCTGGGTTAACCAAAACTATGAAACCCAAGTCAATATGGAATTTAAGAAATAGTCAAGGGTGGGCTGGAGGGTTAGCTCAGTGGTTCTGGCACCTGCCTCGAAAGTGCAAGGTCCTGAGTTCGATCCCAGTAACCACATACAATGCTGGGCGTGGTGACTCATGCCCACCAGCCATCAATACCACATACCACAGTGCTGGGCGTGGTGGCTCACGCCTGTCATCCCAGCACTCGGGAGGCAGAGGCAGGAGGATTGCTGAGCTCGCGGCTTGCCTGGGCTCCATAGTGAGCTCAGTGCCAGCCTGAACTACAAAGTGAGACCCTGTCTCAAAAAAACAAAAACAAACAAACAAAAAAAACATCAAGGGTAGGAAACTTGACTTGAAAACAAAGTCTATGGGACCAGGCATGCAATTTCATTGAAAAATCATATGTAGTTATGCTAATTCCATGTTAGAAAAAATGCTATGAAAGAATTAGAGACCCACTGGCAAACAAAAATGACCAAAGAGATTTGGGTGCCACTGAAGAAAAAAATTACATTCTCTTGAAATAAATCCATGTTTAACAAATCCTACAGCTAGTAGCCTTCCAACTTGGGAGATGTAACTTTTTAAAAATAAAAACATTTTTGGGGGGAGTTTGGGACTGAGTTGAGTGGCTCTCATTGGTAGGTAAGAGCTCTATCACTGAACTACAACCCCTACATGTGACAGATACATGTAAAACAGGCAAACAGAAGCACTGCTTTATTAACAGGTTATATGCTTAGTTTTAACTACAAGAAATAGCAAAAATACGGATTTTTACAATTTGGATAAATTAATTGAAGAAGACCCATATTAAGAAAAAAGACAACTAACTCTAAAGTATGGTCATTTTTTTTTTGGTCCTGCACTGATTAATGATAGGGATGTGTTCTGAGAAACACATCATTTCACCACAGAACAGCCAACATACAGCACATTTACACAAGGGAGAAGTCACTACATAAGTGTGTAATACAACTGCTGCTTATGTGGATTCTTAAAGCTGGAAATGTCATTCTGTAGCATGTAACTGAATTTCCCTGCTTTTAGGGCATGTATACCAGGAATTAAATCCAGGCTGTCACACATGCTAAGCTTATGCTCTACTACTGGGCTCTAGCCCCAGCCCAATGGTCCTATTTTTGAGAGGAGCACTGCGTTAATAACTATTCCCATTTCTCTTACATTGAGTAGTGCTTTCACTTAAACTGAAGACAGTTTATTGCTTGCTTGCTTGATTGATTGAGGCAGTGTCTCGCTTTGTAGTCTTGGCTAGACCTGAGCTCACTATGTAGCCCAGGCAAGCCTCAAATCAGCAATCCTCCTGCCTCTGCCTCCCAAGTGCTTGGACGACAGGCGTGAGCCACCATGCCTGATATTGTTGTACATGGTTACCGGGATCAAACCAAGGATCTTGCGCTTGCTAGGCAGGCACCACAACCACTGAGCTAAATCTCTGGCCTCAGGACAGTTATATTTTTATACTGTAAAATCTAAAATAGGAAAAATGGAAACTAGTGAGAGGAATCTTACATACCTAGCAAGAGAGAACTATGGATCTACCATGACAAACCAAACATCTTGGCTAACTACAAATAAAAATATAATACTTGCTGGGTGCAGTGGTATATGACTGCAATCCCAGCTACTTGGGAGGATGAGGCAGGAGGGTCACAAATTTGAACCCAGCCTGCAAAACTTAGTGAGATCCTGTCTAAACAAAAACAAAAACAAAAAAACAGATAGGCTAGGGATGCAGGGAAGGCTGCAGGTTCAGTCTCTATTACCAAAAATCCAAAAACAAATCATGTTTTTGTCAAAGAAAGTGAGCACTAATAGTTATTCTACTGCCTGTCTTTTCTGATCTTGGGCCAGAACTGGAATCACTGAGCAGTTGTAAGATAAAGGCTCATGAGGAAAAAGAAGTGATCAAAGAGATTTGGGGGCTGTTGGATATAAACAGTAAATGATCACATTCTCTAATGGGATTAGAATGGGTTCTTATTTAGTATGTTACCAACCTGCAAACTCATGAGCAAAAACACACAAGCATACATAGTCGGCTGGACCAAGTTTCAATGAAAAGAGAATTTTATAAAGACATTTTACAAAAGGTGTTTGAAATACAAACCCACCCCAAAACCCAAACCTTTTAAATTAGCTTAACAAAGGTAATCTAATGCTTGCCTTCTGCTTATTTTTTTCCTATCTGTAAACAGGTGTGGAGATGAAAAGAACAAAGCAGACGCAGAACTGTATTTTATGCCAACGTCCAAAGCAAACTAAAAAGGAAAACCATGACTATTTACTTACTGTGCTTTCTCCTGACTGGGCTGGATGAACCTCTTATTTTCATTTGTAAATCATCTGGCTGAAGTTAGAACTGCTTCAGCATCAGGCAAGACTTTTTCTATTTTAATCTGATCACTGAGAGTTAAGGAATATGGCTAGGATATTAGAAATGTTAAGCTTCCATTATTTTTTTTTCTTTTGTGGTACAGGAGAGGGAGGCCAGGGCCTTGCACATGCCAGGCAAGCAATCCTCCACTGAGCTTCAGCCTCAGCCCTCTGTATTCTCAATTAGCTCATAAGTTTCTAGACTAGACAGACAGACAGACAGAATGATAGTTACAGAAAGGTAAATAAGACACAAATAGTTTTTAGGAGTTTGAATTTCAGTATTTCACCAAATTTATATTTTAAGTTAAGTTTGGCTAAAAGTGATGATGAGATGCAGAAATGAACATATGCAAATAAACGGACTCAGAGATGCACAATGAGCAGGGTAAGGTTTTATGGCCATTTGATGAGTAGCTTGTATCAAATTCTAATTATCATTCTAGTTCCCTTCGTTAACACTATAGGAACGGGTTAAAGAGAGTTTGAAAGAAAGGTTCAAGTCTGGGAGTGGGTTGGTGAGAAGAGTTCAGAACAAAGTTAAAGCTCTAGAATGCAAATAAAAAGAGGGATGAAGATTTCTACCATAAATCATGTTAAATGTGCTTTGAAATTACCACCACTGAACTTTTTAAATGTTATTTTTTCTTGCTGAACCAAATGTAAGTGACCTTTGGTACCAAAACCTAACTGCACCAAGGGTTGAAACATTCTGCAAGAGAATCCATCAAGAGACTGCTGAAAATTGCTTCATCTTGCTGATACTTTGTGGTAAAATCACAAGCCAACTATGAAAGATCTTGCCGGCTGGACTTTACAAAAACTAAATGTTGCTGGGTGTGGCTGGTTGATTTCTAAAAGGAGAAATTACATTAAGTGCTGGTAGCTTTGACAATGTCTTTAATGACAAATAAATGTGTCTAACATGTGCCTCTGTGTTCACTATCACAAAGCTGATCAATTTGACTCCGCACAAACAGGCTGAGACCCCGAGGGCAGACAGCCTCCTGTGGCTCTCCTGATGCAACACCAACCATAGCAGTTACTGTGAAGCTTAATGCAAACCCTCTAGAGTCCACGTTGACAAATTCTTTAACAAGCCCTGTGGTTACAGGGAAGCTGGTTTCACTCTGAGTCACTCCCGCTCAACAGTTTACTGGAAATGAAGAGGAGGGGGAATTTTCAGAGAAGTCACGTGATGGCCAGACAAACCACAACCAGCAAAGGTTCAACAGAGTCAAAAACAGGTCCCAGCAACAACTGACACTCAGAATGTCCAAATGGCACTAAAACATGAAAATGAATCCTGCTTGGTTTCAGACCATCTATATCACAAGCTCTGATAAATTTGCGTATGTAAAGGAACAGATACTTCATGGGGGAAAACAAGCCGCCACTGGATGCCAGAGGCAACTGCAGAGCTCACAGGAAAATGTGCTTCACAGAAAACAGTATCAGTGGAATGCTAAGCACTTTAGTGAGCACATAAATAATCATCAAATGCTTTTCCACAGTTTCCAAACTTAAATGGTCAAATATCCTATCAAGTCAATACACTTACACCTTCATTTTTACCTGGTACTTTCAGGAGGCTCTTCACTAGGAAAATGTTTATGCCACTGCATAAAGAGAAAAGGTGCTGCCTGTAAGAACTATCATAACAAGCGATGAACTTTTTTGCTTTTTTATGTTTTCACTACTAAAATAATAGAAATAACTTGTAATTTCTGATGTCTCTTATTAAGCTGAAATAATTTTTTGGCCTTACATAAGTCCAATATAAACTAGTGAGGGAAAAGATATTAGGACTTAAATTGGGGGTTCTGTTCAAATATACAGATTAAATGGTAGTAAAACACAGCCTTTGAGAAAATACTCAACCTTGTCTTAGACTCATGACTGATACTCAGTAGAAGGATGGAGAAAAACAGAGCATTCTTCTAAAAGGTGAAGGCTTAGGACTTCTACATTTCTGATTAAGTTTTAATTTCTGAGTCTGATTCCAATAAAAGGCAAGAGTAAACTTCACAGTCATCAACCCAACACTCTGAAAGAATACAAGTGGCAGGTCATCTGGACAAGCAGTATTTCAGCAGCCTTACCCAAAACATGTTCTTCTAAGTAAATACATACACATTCCTACTCTATTGTGTAAGCATTAAGCACAAAAATACCACAACCACCCCCAGACTCCCATTCCATTCCACTAGTAACACTGGCTGCTCTAATCTTTTAGGAAACAAAAAGCAAACAAGTTATCTTATTTCTCAAACTTTTACTTCTAACATGTTATGATTTTTCTATTTCTTTGTTTACATAGCCAGGAATTGAACCCTGGGCCTAGCACATGCATAAGCGCTTAGTCTAACTCTACCACTGAGCTATATTCTTAGCTCAGCCTCCATTTCTCCTCCTCCTCCTCCTCCTCTTCTTCTTCTTTTTTTTTAGGCAGTAAACCAAACCCAAGTAAACTAAACCTAAGCCTCACCACACTAGGCAAGAGCTCTATTATTGAACTACATCCCTAGTCCATTGTTATTTTATTTTATTTTTTTGAGACAGGGTCTCGCTTTGTAGTTCAGGCTGGCTCTGAGCTCACTATGTAGCCCAGGCAAGCCTCGAACTCAGCAATCCTGTCTCTGCCTCCCGAGTGCTGGGATTACAGGCATGAGCCACCACGCCCGGCAATTGTTATTTTATTTTTGAGACAGATCTTATAAACTGCCCAGGCTAAATGTTGCCCAGAAAGATCTTGTTAAACTGGCCTTGAATTTGCAACCTTCCTGCCTCAGCATCCTGAATAGCTGGAATTATAGGTACATATTATTGTGCCTACTTCCCATTTATTTCCAAAGTACAGAACTTTAAAAAGTTGTTTTAGTCAATATGAGTTAAAACCTGCAAGCCATTCAGATTGATGTCTTTTACCATCTTTAACCCTTGCTCTCAGATCATTATTAAATTTAAAGATTTAAGACAGTTATCTCTTCCTTGTGATGTAAAATGGTTCATCTGCGGCATTTTATACTGTATTCTGCAGCAAAGAAAGATGGAATATTAAGTGAACATGTTTTATATGATGTTACATTTTCTCTCTTAATCACTATTTCATCATGTGTTCAAAGTATTTACTGCATGAACACTGTGTGCACAAGACTAGGCAGGCAGTGTTGAAAAGACACATTTCTGAGGCCTCCTCTCGGGCAGTTTACAGATTCCCGGGATAGATAAAAATAATCCATAAGTAGTGTTAAAAAAAAGGCAGACAGTGAGTAAGTGTTGTAAGGAAGGTATAGCTGGGACGCCGGAGGGATTCCGGAGAAGCAGAGCTTCCTGCACGGGAGGGAGCGATGCTGCGAGTGCTCGTGAGAAAGAGCCACACTGCGCAGCTGTGTGAGAGGAGTGAATTATTCCAATTCATCAGAGGAATAAATTTAAATTTTTTCCAAGTTTAATAAGTCATTGTGGTTTTATTTAAAAGGAGCAGTGTTTCTTTTCTTTCCTTTTTCTGTCTGGTCCTGGGTATTGAATCTAAGACCTTTACCACAGCCCCTCTTATTATTCTGTATTTTGAGACCGGGTCTTAAAATTGCTAAACTGCCTAGGCTGGGCTTGAATGGGTGGCCTTCTGGAGTGCTGAGACTACAGGTGTGTGCCACTATGCCAGGCTAAGAGCACTACTTTTTAAACTTAAAATTTTCAGATGTCCTTATTTTAAAATACTTTTTATACATATTCAATTTTTTTTGAGACAGCAGAACAATTCAAGCTGACCTTGAACTCACTAAACAGCCCTGGCTGGCCTTAGATTTGTGGCAATCTTCCTATCTCAACTTTCAGAGTGCTAGGATGACAGGTATGGGCCACCATATCCAGTTTTTTGTTTGTTTTTTGAAATAAAGTCTTGGTATGTAGTTCAGGCTGGCTTCGATACACTATGTAGCCCAGGTTGGCCTCAAACTTGTGAGAAATCTCCTGCCTCAGCCTCTCAACAAAGTTTTGTTTCTATATAGGTATCACAGCAGTCTTTCAAAGTTCAATTTGAATAGCATCAATGTTGGGCTGGAGATACAGCTAAGTAGTACAGTTTTTGTGTAGCATGTGTGGGGCCTTGTGTTTAATTCCCAGTGTTTCAAAAAAGCAAAAGCAAAAGTTATCAATACAGAGCCGGAGATTTAGCTCAGTGGTTCCAGCGCCTGCCTCACAAGCGCAAGGCCCTGAGTTCAATCCCGATAACCACATACAATGCTGGGCGTGGTGACTCACGCCCACCAGCAATCAATACCACATACCACTGTGCCGGGCGTGGTAGCTCACATCTGTGATCCCAGCACTCGGAAGGCAGAGGCAGGAGGATTGCTGAGTTCCAAGCTTGCCTGAGCTACATAGTGAGCTGAGGGCCAGCCTGAACTACAAAGCAAGACCCTGTCTCAAAAAAAAAAAAAAAATCAATATAGGGGACAAAAAATGTTAAAGGGAGATGAAGATGATTTGTAAGTAGGAATGAATTAGTAATAAACTGTGTTATGAGTTTAGATTTCACATTACATACAACGGAGAACCAGAGATTTTTGCATAGCAAAATTCCACAAGCAGACGTATTTTTCAGAATGTACTTTTTTTTTTTTTTTTTTTTGCTTTTTGAGACAGGGTCTCACTTTGTAGTTCAGGCTGGCCCTGAGCTCACTATGGTGCCCAGGCAAGCCGCCGTGAACTCAGCAATCCTCCTGCCTCTGCCTCCCGAGTGTTGGGATGACAGGCGTGAGCCACCACGTCCGGCACTGTGGTATGCGGTGTTGATTGTTGGTGGGCGTGAGTCTCCACGCCCAGCATTATATGTGGTTACCGGGGATCGAACTCAGGACCTTGTGCTTGCGAAGCAGACGCCGGAACCACTGAGCTAACCCTGCGGCCCTCAGAATGTACTTTTTAGTTCCTTCATATGAGAAAAGACTGGGGGCAAACTGGTAGACTACTCCATTTAGGGAGCCCCTGGGAATGCTGAGGCAGAGGCTAGTAAGGGTCTGAAGCAGCAGTTCAGAGGGACTGGGTGGGTGATGGAGACACTGGAGGCAGAATCCACAGGCTTTTGACATGCCTGGATATGGGAGGAAAATCGGTGTCAGACAACTCAGATTTTGTGTACATTTATTTTATCCTTCTGGTGAA
The DNA here is from genome assembly GCA_004025085.1 of Thryonomys swinderianus. NCBI lineage: Eukaryota > Metazoa > Chordata > Mammalia > Rodentia > Thryonomyidae > Thryonomys > Thryonomys swinderianus. The sequence goes on from PVIC010033050.1 coordinate 9,496, forward strand.
GAAGGTTGAACACAAAGATGATAACTCAGATTTTAACAGTGAGTGACTGTGAGCATGGTGATACCATTAATAGAAAACAAGAACAAAGGAGAAAAAGATCATAAAGAGAACAATCAAACCTTGTATGGAATGATCCACAAAGCACATAAAGTTATCTAGATTAACTTTTATAAATGATGCTAGGCTTGCTCAAGGGCATAGGAAGCTCCACTGATTCATGCCTGCCTCCCACAGATACCTCGTGAAAACAAGACAGAAAGCCAAAAGCAAGAGGAAGCCAGTTTAGTGGAAAAATACTGCCTAATTTTGATATTGTACTCATGAAAATAAATCAGGTATCATAAAGAATTGGAATACAAACATGTTTTAATCATGGCTTATTCCTCTTAGAACAGCTCTGGTATGAAATCCAACCAACAGTCCAAAGTGGAATTTAAGCAAATACTTAGCTTTAAACCAAACTTGTACCAATTTCTTAGTAAAATCACATGCACCCTTTAACCCACTTGGAAAGGCTATGGCAGAGCAACCGGTGCCAAGATTTTCTCCCTTTTCCTGCTGATAAAGTTACACGACTGAAGTACTTTAGCTTAAAAAAGAAATGCGTTTTCTAGTTTACCCTCAGGTAATCTTTAAATGACCACTCACAATTATTTTATTTGCTGTTTTCAGCTATAACATTCATATTTTACTGCTCCTATAAATTTAAGACACTTTATACCTGTACCTTTGAGAAAATTCCAATACCAAAGTCAGATAAGCTGGATCCTTGATGAACGGATTACTAAGGAACTTTAAAATCACAACCAAGAAGACATAATTAAAGAGTTGTTAAATAAGATTGTAGGCTATCAAAGAAAAAGAAAACCCAGTGCCTTTTGTATACACCATTAATAACTATTAACAGAAACATAATGAGTGGGCATGGTGGTTCATGCCTATAATCCTAAAACCCGAAAGACTGAGGCAGAAAAATTGCAAGTTCAAACCCAGCCTGGACAACTTAGCTAAGACCTCAAAAAATAAAAGGGCTGGATACAGTGCAGTCTGAAGGCCCTGGTTCAATCCCCAGTACTGCCAAATACACAAATAAAAAAATATGTACATATGAAAAAGATCTAAGTTATAATGAAATATAAAATAAAACTAACATTAGTTTATCAACATGTTAATGAAAAGTTTCCTACCTCCTATCATCTATAGAAATCTCTCAATAGATATAGATTTCAACATAAAATATAACCACAAAAGTACTAAAGAAAATAAGCTGAATTTTATAGTCTCAAAGATTTGGAAAGGCAATTTTTAGGTGTTATGGTAGTGTCACACCTAGAATCTGGCTACTCAGGAGGTTGATCAGGACTTCTTGAGCCCAGGACCTTGAAACCAGCCTACACAACACAGCAAGACCTTGTCTTAATACATAAACTCTTTGTTGTTGTTGTTGTTTTTGGAGACAGGGTCTCGCTTTGTAATTCAGGCTGGTCCTACACTCATTATGTAGCCTAGGCAAGCCCTGAATCAGCAATCCTCCTGCCTCTGCCTCCTGAGTGCTGGGATTACAGGTGTGAGCCACCATGCCCAGCACTGTGGTATGTGGTACTGATTGCTGGTGGGCATGAGTCACCACACCCAGTATTGTTGTACATGGTTACCAGGGATCTGAACTCAGGCCCTTTGTGCTTCCAAGGTAGGTGTGGTACCACTTGAGCTAAATCCCTAACCCTAAAATACTGTAATAAAAAACTGAAAAGAAGTAAAATATAACAAAATAGGAATTACTGATGGCGAATCTTTTTTTTTTTTTTTTTG
>PVIC010033051.1:0-20367 GCA_004025085.1 Thryonomys swinderianus
CCACAAGGCCTTCTCCACCTGCACCTCCCACCTCACTGCGGTCACTCTCTTCTATGGGACCATTACCTTCATTTACGTGATGCCCAAGTCCAGCTACTCCACCGATCAGAACAAGGTGGTGTCTGTGTTCTACATGGTGGTGATCCCCATGCTGAACCCCCTCATCTACAGTCTCAGGAACAAGGAGATTAAAGAGGCTCTGAAGAGACAGCTTGGTAGGAAAATATTTTCTTAGTGACATCTGTTATTTTGTAGGACTTAATAAAGTAATAATATTCCAAAGATATAACAACAAAAATAAAACTGAGAAATAAAACTTACAAATATATTTTCAGGAAACAACAAAAATAAATATATGTGTTGATTATTGTGACAAACCACCTTTTTTATTAGCCTGAAGTAGGAGTGGGCAGTACACAATGTAAACTCCCCGAATGACTTGTTTTGAGAATCTAATCTGGCTAAAGTTTGCATACTGAGGTTGGAGTGATTCTTGCCCAAATTCTGTTCCCAGAGGTAAAACCTTCTTTACTAAAAAGACAAGGTTAATTTTTAACAACAACCTATATTTTGTCTTTTCTCTTCCTAGTTCAAGAATTACTTGTCTTTTTCTTTACAAACCTGGTCTGCACCAGCAATGTATTCATAGCAAATACACCATGTAGTCCCTTTCCCACAGTCTATGATGTCACCAATAAACAGCAACAGCTCTGAGCGTTTCGAGCCTGTGCTTGTTCAGCCTTGGTTGCACATGCTTTGGTCTTCTTGACTCCACAGCTAACTACTTCTTTAATTCTGTCTTCGAGTTTTTCTTTTAACCTTGCATTGTAGCATTAAGCAGGAGATTGGAACACTATGGAGGCCTCTGACAGATTATGATTAGCTAGTGTGGATTATTTTAGAAATTGGACAAATTAGATTTTCAGAAAAAGTTGTAAATCAAAGGCTTGTAATAAGTTAAATTTAATAAAAGTAATTTATAATTATAATATTGTTTCACTTGAACAACATTCTGGAATTTATATTTCATTTATATTCAGATTTTTTCAAAAACTTAAGGTTATTATACTTCCAAATCTTTATAATAATGTTCATTTTCACTGGAAGCTTTTCTTGAATTTCTTCTCATTTCTATTTTGTTTTTGTTGTTGTGGTTGATTTTTAAATTGAATTCCTGGGTTCCTGCCAGTAAAATGCTTATTGCAAGTATCTTTCTTACTAATATTTAGAATCCTTAGGGAGCAGCTATTTCCTCGGTAATCCTCCAGTATATAGTTGGGCATTGGGCCTTGAGTCCATGATGGCCCTTGAGCAATTTCAGTTCTGGAACATAAGGAATTATTCTTGAACAGAACAATTGTGTTATCTTGTTCAAAGTAATACGATCCTTATCAACAACTGCATCAAACACAGTCCAGAGAATGACAAACTGAGGCAGACTCTGTTCTGACACTTTTAAGCTCATGAGCTAGACCCATGGCCACATATCAAAATTAATAATTAACCAGGGATATGCTTACCATATATACAAGCCCTTCAATAGCAGTGTCACCTTTTGGGGAGAAGATTTAGAAGGAGTTGGGGGATAGAGAGATAAAAGGAGAAAGAGAGGTTAGAAATAGACCAGAGGACACAGGAAGATCACATGATCCTTGAGAAACTAGTGAAGACTGGAGGAAAAGAGAGATGGCAGGAACAAATACAACACAAAGCAAACTAACAGCAACAGGGCAACTAGAAACTGTAGAGAAAAGAAAAGAAAAAAGAGAAAGAGTAGGTAAATAGTTAAGGACAAGAAAGGAAGAAGAAGAGAGAACAAAAAAGAAAGAAAAAAGGAAACAGAACAAACAACAACAAAACAGGAGGCACATTTCAAAGCTTATCTCTGTCTGGTAGACAATGTGGGCCAGAGCCTGCAAATCTGTTAGGCAATCTCAGCGAGGCCCCTAAAGTCTGTTGAGATTCAAGTGGGTTCTGACTACAGGCCAGAATTTAGCTCCCAGATCTCCTGCAGGTTTGAACTCTGCACAGCTCTACTGCAGGTCTGAGATACCCTTCCCCCGCAGCAAGTCCAAGATCCAGTAGCTGATGCTGATCCTGCCAACTCTCCAACTGGGCTCTCACTACAGTGCCTCTCCTAGCTCTCCCCTTGGCCTTCAACTTTCTGACCAGTGGGGTTGAGATCTGAGGCATTTCCTCAGTTAGCAGTCTCCCCTATGTCTCTTGCCCATGTCACAGAGGGCAGATCTCTGTATTCCTGCCCATCCACCTCCCTCAGCCTGCCACCAGTTCAGGCTTCTTGTGCCCCCATATCTGACCACAGAGTAGAGTGGGCGTCTCCAGCCCATTTTAGTCAAGGCCTTTGATGGGCCTGGGCACAGAGTTTGGCTAAACTTGTTCTCTATTTCACAACATAAATGTCCTTGGTCTGTTGACCCACTGCCAGGAGTCTACTATGGCTGTTGGTCTCTTCCCTTCTTTCTCTCAGGGTGGCAAAATGGTCCTGGGAGAATGGGAAAAAAGAAAGAAAGGAAAAGGAAAAAGAAGGAAGGAAAAGAAAGAAAGGAGAAAAAGAGGACAGAGGTGGTGACTTTTTCCCGAAGATGGGAGTGACCCAGCTGTCCCTTTGGGTGAACCTGGTTTCAACTTTTCAATTTAAATTTCCTCTCTCTGTTGACCAGCAGCCAACAGCCCCAGGCCTGAGCAACTGAGTGGTTTTCCCTTCTGTCTTTCTGGACCATGGAGCAGCCCTGGAGGTATGCAGCACCCTTGGGCTTTGGAAGTTCAGGTTTGGCCCTCTGCCCCAAATGGTGACTAGGACCCAGCTACTATTCACTTTGAATGAACCAGGGGTCTACTCTTCAATATAAATTCCCTCGGTCTGCTGACCAGTGGCCAACAGTCCAAGACTAGCTTTTCCCTTCTTTCTGTCTGGGCCACAGTGAGGCCCTGGAGGTTTGCAGTGTTCTTGGGCTGTGGGAGTTCAGGTTTGCACCTCCGCCCAAAATGGAAACCAAGGAGCCATTTGCTAATGACGGGGGGTGGGGGGCAGTTCACTTACCAGTTTATTTTCCTCCAGAGTAGACCTTTGGAAGATACTGTCTGGTGATTTTGCCTCGACTTATGTAACCCTCTACCATTTCAAGTCTAGGACTCTGTTCCACAGTGAGAAACCGAGTTCTCTTCTCAGATCCAGGATTCCTGCTGGGGCAGGTACATAGCCAATTTAATGCCTTTTTCTGCATGATCATCCAATCCCTCTGTAACAATGGATTTCCTTCCTTTACTCCATGTGTTCACTGATGTACTTGTGTGCATGCAGGTACATGCAGAATGCAAGAGTTGTGGGACCAGGAGGGCTTCCATACAGATTTCAGAAGTCCTGGAAAGCAGGCAGTGCGCCCTGAGAGGGTAGTGTATGAAGCCTGAGTGTGAAGCCAAAGGCGCTTTGTTCCCATTCCTTGGTATTCCCCTCTTTGTAACTTGTGCTATTGTATCTTGACAATGTTTATCTTCTTTTCATTGGTATGGAGTCTCACAACTAAGAATTTGCCTTAAATCTCAGAGGAGATTTTTGGACTTGGACTTTTCATCAATGGTGAAACTGTTAGGACTTTGGTAACCCTTGGAGACGGACTAAATGGCTTTTGCAAAAAGAGATATACATTAGTCTTTCAGGGGACAGGAGTGGAATCTTACGGTTTGTGTCTAGATGTCTCTCAAAGCCTCATACAGTCCCAGATGGGGCCTTTTCAGAAGTGGCTGGATCTAGAGTATGTGATGCCAGAATTGATTCATGGTGCAATGCTACTCTCAAGAGCTCTAGGTGTAAGGGTGTGAGCACTGCTTGCCATAAGTAGTCTGGTTAACATAAAAAGGCAGAAAGACACTGATAAGGTTCCTTGTTGCTTTGCTACCTTCTGCCAATCACTGAGGGGCCTATCTGCCATGCCACTTTGCCTGGGAGCCAGCTGATTATGCATTGAAACTTACAAATTGCAAGCCAAATAAATACTTCATCCTTTAACATTGAGTGTTGTGCATTTTATCTCCACAAAGAGACATTGGTCCTTCTTATCTCTTTCTGGAATAGTCTTCAGAATGTGTTGAAGGGCTGGTTTCATGGTCATGAATTTCTTCAGTTGTTCTTTGTCATGGAAGTATCTTATGTCTCCAGGGAGTCTGAAAGATGATTTCGAACAGTACAATAATCTATATTGGAGGTTTTCTTTTAGTGGTTGAAATATTTCACTCCAATCTTTCCTTGACTTAAGGGTTTATGTTGAGAAATATGCTGTGATTCTGATAGGGTTTTCTTTATAGGTGATTTGTTCCTTATCTCTAACAGCTTTTAATATTCTGTTCTCATGCTGGAATCTTCCCCTTGTTCTTCCTGGAACTGTGACTATTACATGTCAGTATAGATTTATTTTGGTTATAGGACATTGGAGTTCTATATGCCTTACTTATCTGATTTCAAATTCTTTTTCCATGCTTGGGAAGTTTTCAGCCATTATTTCTGTGAATAATGTCATTTTTTATGTCATTTTTGCTAGCTCCTGCTTTTTCATTGATTCTGAGCAATCTTATGTTGTTCATTGCATCACTTTGCAGCTGTTGGATTGATTTTTCATGGTTCTTTGCATTATTAAGAAATAATTTAAATCAATCAATTTCATGGATTTCATCTATTTTCTATGTTAGGGATTTCTGGTCTTCATTTCTTTAAGGTCCTCTATTTAAAAAAAAACTGTGTGTATCTAGATTCACAGAACAATGCCTTCATTGTGATCATTGTCTCTTATTTTGCCTAAGAAATTACTTATTATTTATTTCTGATCTGATTTTCTTTCATTAATTGTGTGTCCTCTATTGCTACCATTTAAGAAAATTCAAGTAGATGGCTTCTGATTTCTTCCATCTCCTTGTTCTCTGGACTTGCCTTAGGTGGGCGAGGGATCTGGGGTTGCATTTTGCTTTGGCACCTTGTCATTTTTGTATTTTTTAAAATTTCATTTTCTGTGTTGATATTTGGAAATTGCTTATGTTAAGTAGCTTTACTACTTGTATGGAGGCTTCCCTAGGAAATGACTATTCCTCAGAGATGTTTTTTAGGTATAGCTGGCTCTTGGCCTTTGAGTCTGTCCCAAAGATCTACTCTTCCCCATTTATTAAGAATGAGAAGTTGGGGCCGGAGGGTTAGCTCAGTGGTTCCGGCGCCTGCCTCGCAAGCTCAAGGACCTGAGTTTGATCCCCGGTAACCACGTATAATGCTGGGTGTGGAGACACGCCCACCAACAATCAACACCACATATCACAATGCCGGACGTGGTGGCTCACGCCTGTCATCCCAGCACTCGGGAGGCAGAGACAGGAGGATTGCTGAGTTCACGGCGGCTTGCCTGGGCACCATAGTGAGCTCAGGGCCAGCCTGAACTACAAAGCGAGACCCTGTCTCCAAAAAGCAAAAAAAAAAAAAAAAAAAAGAATGAGAAGTTGCTATGCATTTGGACCAGCACCCAGGTTTTTGGTACTGGACTATACTTATGATTGTGACCCCAGACAACCACAGTGCTGTCATACAGTAGAGAACGAAAGGTATGACACTCAAGCTAAAGAAGTACAACTAGCAAAATAACAGTATCAAGCACAGCATAGAAACTGACAAACTCTGGTGACTATTAATTTGGTACTTTAATCATAGAAGCAAAATCTACAGCTGTGCAATAAAATCCAATTTGCATGTAATGAGTTTCCCCTTTTACTTGTTGGGGGGAGCATTTAAGAGGCAAGTAGGAAAAAAATAGATGAAGAGAACTATGATAGAAGCAAGTCTGAAGGTCAAAGGGAGATCACCCAAGCCTACTGTAAAGATTTCCAGTAATATTTCCGGGATCCACAGTAGAATAAGTACAATGCATGTCACTTAATAAATGCTCAATAAAACATCATTTTGAATTGAACTGTCTTCAACAACACTAGGAAAACATTCCCTTGGGCTTTATAAACCTCTAAAATGAAAGCTGCCTAACTGGAAAAGAGAAGTTCCTTGACTACGTTACAAGAATTTTCTATGTGATTGTAGCTCTTCTGTCTATGAATGGAGACATGGAATATATCTCTCAATATTCAAAGTAGAGGTACAGAAAACCATATTCTGCTTGTCAGGACAGCTACATGGTTTGGAATTCCATGGTTTTGAGCTATCTGCCTAGCTCCTGTGTCAAATCCTTGCTATATATTATTACTTTACTTTTATTTTAATACTTTATTTTAAACAAAATTTTGAAGTAAGAGAAATCCAAAATAGAATGTTCCTACACCATCATTTGATTATTTCATGGGTTTTAATTTATCCTTGTTTCTTTTCAGATGCTGTTTTTCATTTTCCATCAAAAATACAATAAAATTATAAATTTCTGGATTTCACTTAACAGTGTGTTAGTAGTATTTTCATTTTATAAATACTTGTTTTTTATATCCTCCATACTTCAATTCTCTTATTCCATTACACCAAAGTAAAGGAAAATTATGTATTGCTTTCTCAAGCCCGAAACAATTTTCTCAGTGTTTGCTTTGAGTTGAGAGTCCCTGAGCTCCAGAACATTTCTCTTTACCTTTTCCACAGTTGTAACAGTGATTAATAAGGTAGAGTGTTCTGCCACACATTTCTTTACCATGACCTGTAATGACATTTCCAGGTTTTATTCTGCAGACATTCTAATTATTTTATACATTCGGACCTATTGACCTATGAATATTGTTAGCAAAGTAATTGCAATACATAAGGTACCATTTAAAATATAAGGTACCATTTAAAATTCCTGGGATAAAAAAATTACACTATGGCAAATGGCAACATTTGTTTTTAACAAGTATTTAAATAGGGATAGATTTTCAGAGAAATGATATGATCATGGTGTCGAGACTTGATTACCTGAAGATGAAAATCAATCCAGTTTTTTGTCTTTACCCTTGTTCCTGAGTCTCCATCACTTAGACCAGTGCTGGTGAACCTATGTCACACATGCCATAGCAGACTGTTTATGTTACTGACAGTTCTGAAAGGTTCTCCATCCCTGACCTACTCCTCTTGGGGGGGTGGAGTTTGCTTAAAGGATTGATGCAGAGGTCTTGCTTAGGATAGCCATCTAGCCCAAATCCTCCAGCTCAGCAACGGTGCTGAAGTCATTAGAGTCATTGTGATATGATACAAACTGAGTGATGGGATCTAGAAACAGAAAATTTGAACTGTATCTGACTGGACAAGCTACTGAAAGTCTCTAAAATTGCATTTTATTATGGATAAATTGGATGGAAGATTTGTAATTAACAGCCTTATAGGATTGTTGTGAAAATTAAATGGAAAAAGAAGGTATTTTTGGAGCCAAACTTTATGGATTCAGATATTGGACCCACATCTTCTTAGTTGCACTTTGAGAAAGAAACATTTTTGTCTCTTTGCCTTAGATTATTCATTTGTAAATTACAAGTAATAAGACTACTATTTTGAGCTGTTACAATAACAAATAATTAATGATATGTTTACAATAAAATATGGCACAGAGTAAATGCAAATTATTGTTTGTTAAATTAACAAAGGAAAAGTACTTGACATCAGGAGTTCAATAACATTATTATTATTATTATTATTATTATTATTATTATTTTGAGACAGGGTCTTGCTTTGTAGTTCAGCCTGGCCCTGAGCTCACTATGTAGCCCAGACAAGCCTCGAACTCAGCAATCCTCCTGCCTCTGCCTCCCGAGTGCTGGGATTAATAGATGTGAGCCACCATGCCTGGCACATTATTATTATTATCATTATCATTTTTACTGATTTCAAGTTATCTTCCAATTGACACACAATGTATAAAGAGAACAAAGAAATATGACTTTAAACTATGTGTGAAATAGCATGTGGTAGGTGACTTAGGTAAATGAAAATTTTAAGACTAGATCCTAAGAGCATATTCTGACAGTTACCTTTCTCTGTACCTCTTCTACATCTCTGTTTGCCAGTCTGCAGATGAAAGGGTTCAACATGAGATCACCACTGTGAAGACCAAATACATCACTCTGTTCTGGTCAGCTAAATAGCTAGTCTTGGGCAACACGCAAATATAAGTAATAAATCTGTGGTTGAAAGTAATGCCAATGAGGTGAAGGATACAGGTGGAAGAGGTGTTTTCCACCCTTTAGTGGATCACATCAGGACTGTGGTGAGGATGTAGATACAAGAGACAACAATGACAAACACTGGCCACAATGTTGAAGGCAGAAGAGATGAATGGGATTGTCTCAATAATGGGGAGATCTGAATGGGGAACTTTCCACAAAGAAGTCATAGAAAAATGTCTATATGATTTGGTTCACACAAAGACAGACTCAGTAAACAACTAGTAATTGTCCAAAATTCACACAGTCACCCATGGGAATCCCCTACTACAGGGCTGCAGTCTTCAGGGGACAGGGGTGAGCAGGGGTGCCAGGGCCTGCCAGCAATCGGACAGTGCCTGAGTCGGGGGGTGAGGATTAAGAAAACACAAAACAGACAAAGACAGACAAAGATGGGATCGGGAGGACCTCTCAGTCAGTACCGAGCAGGCACCGTGTTTATTGATCAGGCTATATTTATACTGATTTAGAAGGGTAACATGACGTCAATAATGGTTACTATGATCTTATACATTTATTGTTTGGTTGGTAGAAACAAAAGCAGGTAATCAAGAGATCAGTACATTTCTTAGAAACAAGAACAGAAACAAATAGTAACTATAAGCATGATGATCGTAAGACTGGTATCAATTTCTCAAAATGTTAAACTACAACTCTCTTAAATCTTTTCCCTAACTCTAACTTCCTTGTACTACTTTCTATTAATGCTTAACTTTTAATAGAATAAGACCAGAAGAATAAGTACATCCATCATTCTGCTAATTCTATGAAACTCTGTCCTAGCCCATGTAGAAACTGGAAGAGAAACAATATGTTGCTGACTTGAGAAACAATGGTCAGTGGGCCCAGCACAGGAATAGGAGAATTTTCCCAGAGCCAAAACATGTTTTCTGGCGGTAACCCAGGGCAGCTCCTTGTTAGAGCAGATCCTCTGGTATATTCGGGGCAGCACCATAAAGTGCAGACCCCCGACTCAGGAGTTATTCCCCCAAACCCCAGGCATAAATGCCTGGTCCAGTCACACCATGCTGAGCCATTTCCCACACAGGGCTGAGCAGATGGCCATATAATGACAGCAGGCCATCCTGGACAACAGGTAGCACTTGACCATTCCATTTGTCACCAGAGGACAGAGTTGAGCTTCATAAAATCAATGTATTTTGAAAGTATAGACAATACAAAAGTAATACAATTAAAGAAAAAATATGAAAAGAATTATAATAGTAAGGTTGTCACAATCCTCAATTACAGAGAAAGCAATATAAAAAACTCACTAAAGATGTAGAAAATCTAAAAGTGATAGTTTAATCCTATGGAATGTATATAATATACAACTATACTACTTCCAAATACAATAATAATATTGTATAAGAGATGTCAAATCTTTTGAAAATAATTTTAGAGAAAAAGATATGTTTTGTGACTCTAGAAAGTTATAAATTAACCTGACATTAGTCAACATGCTATGAGATAGTTCTTCACATGATAGAAATTAACATGCATCATACATGTTCCTCAAATTGTTGTTTTACAATTTCCAGATTCATGTTTAGATTTCTTTCAAAATGAAGAATATGTTCGTGCCATCAATTTCTTCATGGCCTCTTTCACCTCCTTGTTTCTCAGGCTGTAGATCAGGGGGTTCAACATGGGGATCACCACCGTGTAGAACACAGATACCACTTTAATATGGTCAGATGAGTGGTTGGACTTCGGTATGACATAAACAAAGGTAACTGTCCCATAAAACAAAGTCACTGCAGTGATGTGGGACGTACAAGTGGAGAAGGCCTTTTGCCTTCCCTCCCTCGAGCGCATCCTCACGATCGCGTGGAGGATGTAGAGGTACGACACGAGGATGACGAACAGTGTGACCACAATGATGGACCCAGCAGAGATGGCAGGAGATATTTCAGCAATGTAAACATGGGTACAAGAAAGTTTAACCAGGGGTGACAGGTCACAGAAGAAATGGTTGATTTCATTTGGTCCACAGAAAGTCAGGCTCAATAAACAGCCAGTACATGAGGAAGCATTCATTCCTCCACCCACATAGGAAATAACTAACAAGACGATGCAGACCCTGGAGGACGTGAGGGTGGAGGAGAGCAGGGGAGAGCAGATGGCTACGTAGCGATCGTAGGCCATGGCAGCCAGCAGGAAGCACTCAGCTGTGCCAAAGACCACATCAGAGCCGAGCTGGACTATGCAGCCAGCGACGGGGACAGTAGTTCTCTCTCTCAGGAAACTCACGATCATGATAGGTGTGACTGACGTGGAATACCCCATGTCCACAAAAGCCAGGTGGCTGAGGAACAGATACATTGGTGTGTGAAGCTGAGGGCTTTTTTGGATTAACGTGATTATGCTGAGATTGCCCAATATAGTAACAACATAGATTCCTAGAAAAACTACAAAGAAGATGGAACAAAGTGTAGGATCCTCTGTTAACCCCAAAATAATGAACTCTGTTACCATCGTGTGATTTCCAGTCTCCATCTTTGGAATGCTGCCTACTGAAATAAAAACTAGAGATATTACAATACATTAAATGGTTACATAATCGATACCTTTACTTCAAAACTTGGCTTTTTAAAAAATCAATAGGTAAATCTCATATTTCTCAAACACATACACTTCACAAAGTATTTGTGAACATATTCCCTTGTAAAAGATTTGAAAATATTAATCTCTATCTGACCACAGACACCAAGGGTTCTATGACTCAGGTCAGAATATCGCACTCACAGTCACATTTAATCAATTCAGGTTACTGAATAAATCCTTTCAATAATGATGTTTTGAGAACATGAATGGCCATAGTGCTATCCAATGTGCTAAGTACTACTGAACTTCTATTTTACAGTGGCATTGAGTCTGCAAACAGTATAAGCCAATGGGTGCTGAGAGGAACTGTGTGTATTTTCTGATCAATTTAAAAGCAGGCAACTTCTCTTCCTTTGCTGCCGTGTTCTGTGACCCAACTATAATTCGTGTTACCTGCTAGCATCTGGGTTTTGAGTGAATGTGGAAAGCACATAGTATACTAGAAATATACTAAAGTGAGAAATAGGTTGATGTTGTATTGGACTGCACAGAGTTCCCAAGATTAATTTGTTAGAATAGCACATCACCTAAACTGGTAATATAATTACAGCTTAACTGTAAATGGAAGCTACACGTAGAATTGAATACTGACAGAGACATGAAAAGTAAGTGCATATTGGGTCATTAGTTGCATCCACAAACATGAAATTTTATAACCATGCATGAATATAGCATGCAGTGGAACAAACTTTTTAAGTGCCTACTCTTTATTATGGCAGCAAGCAGAATAATAAATAAAATAAAAAGAATTAAGGTGGCTCACGGCTGTAATGCCAGCACTCGGGCAGCAGAGACAGGAGGACTGCTGAGTTCGAGGCTTGCCTGGTCTACATAGTGAGCTCAGGGCCAGCCTGAACTACAAAGCAAGACCTTCTCTCAAAAAAAAAGAAGTCATTTAATTTAACAAAAAATTAATAAACTCAATCAAGAGAATGTGACAAACTGGAACAAAGGCAGACTTTCATTAAAGCAATATCATTAACCTGAAATATACTGAGGGATTTTTAATAAAATACCTAGAAAAACTGCCAATTCAGGTTTTAAGATTGTGAAAAACACTCACCATGTTTAATCATAAGGGAATTCAAGATCATCTCATACTCGTTAGCATAGTTATCATAAAAAAGAATGATCATAAATGTAGCCAAAATCTTGGAGAAAACAGAACCTTGGTGTACTTGGCGGGAGGTAAATGAGTACACCCATTGTGGAAAACAGCGTGGAGGTTCTTTAAGAAACCAAAAGTGGAATCACCATATGATCCAGCATTGCTGCGTATACATCAAAAGGAACTGAAGTTGGGATGTCAAAGTGATATCTATGCTTCTGAACGAAAACCAAGAAAAAGTTCAGCTCCTTCTAGCTAAAAGTGGGGGAAGGAAATAGCCTAGCAAGACAACAGTTTTGGACAATAACTGATAGACTGTACTCCATATCTAAGTATAGAGATATCAAGTCCTACCGTGACCTCCACCAACAAAGGGCGAGCAGGGAGGAAAAAGCTATCAGTATCCTTCCTGCTCAATTTTCCGTGATAAGTGTAGACTCTATGTAGAAATGATCAATCTTTGTATGAATTAACTTGATAACAATATACAAATGCTACATCTCTGACTTCATTTAGTTCCAAATCTGAAAAAAACCTTACCTGGAATAAATAATATTTTTACAAAAAATGTATACATGAAAGGCTGAAATGAACTCAAAATAGAATGAGTTCTAGTATCATGGGAGAAGCAGGATGTATAGTTCTGTATGGAAATAAAATAACATTTCAAAGCCCAAAGCTCTGGGGACAGATTCCCGGTTTGTTATTATCTATCTATCTATCTATCTATCTATCTATCTATCTATCTATCTATCTATCTATCTATCTGTCTGTCTGTCTGTCTGTCTGTCTGTCTGTCTGTCTGTCTGTCTGTCTGTCTGTCTATCTATCTATCTACCTACCTACCTATCATCTATCTCTATCATCTATCTATCTATCTATCTATCTATCTATCTATCTATCTATCTATCTATCTATCTATCTATCATCTATCTATCTATCTATCTATCTACCTATCTATCATCTCTATCTATCTATCTATCTATCTATCTATCTATCTATCTATCTATCTATCATCCACTTCTTGGAGAAGTTACATATTCCTCCAAAATTTCTTTATTTTTAGAATAAAAACAATAATACTATTTATCTCATGTGGTTGTTGTGTCAAATGAGATAATGTATGTGAAAACACTTAGCAGTAAGCAAAAATGAATCAATTCATAAGTTAGAACTTCAAATAAGCAATTATTAGCTTTCACTACAAATGTGAAGGACATTAACTTATATGTCAGTAACAAAGAGCATATGCTACTTGCTAGACAGATGCTATGTATGATGAAGATAGACTCCTGGAATCATCTCTGGACAGCAGGGCTTATTGAGGTAAGACTCAGGACCATTTGAGACATAAGATAGTAAGTACTTCAGCAACAGGAGGTTTCTTAGTACACTCTTGAAAATCCAGTGGGATAAAATCCATTGAGACGGAGAAAATGAGATGTGTTTATATATTCATACACCACTGTGCTAGCAGAGATACTAATTAAGATCTTAGAGGCTCCATTTGTTCTCCTCATTATTAGTGTGAAGTTTTTACAACTGGAATGATCTAATTAGTTTTGAAACTTGACTTGGAGAAACGTATTTAACATGGGTGGTGCTTAATCATAATGCTCTTTCTTAGAAGCAACCATAACCAGGTGCCTGGAACTACAGTCTGGAGCATTGTTTTGTGGTTTATATGTAGCATTGTTTTGTGGCTTATAGGTAGTCAAATCTTTGAGAACTGCAGGAAGACCAGGTCCTTTCTCTGGTGAAAGTGACCCTCATTTAATTCAGTTTTGACATTTCACACTGATCACGTATATTTGCTTTAAAAATCCTGCACTATTGAAATAGTAATCCACTTACTAAACATACAAGGGCTGATGAAAAATATGGTGAATAGTTAAAATTTGTTTTACTTATTGCCAATAAAAAGCACGCTGCACCTCTTTGACAACCAGTAATGGTGAAGTTTTTTCAAGTGTTTACTGATCACTTGCACTACTTCTGAAAAATGTTTATTAATTTTAGTTGTTTATCTTTTAACTGGATATTATTTTGGTGTGGCCAAACTTTTTTGATTTCTCTGTATATTCCAGATACTAGTCCTCTGAGGAGTAAGGGAAATTTTTTTCCCATTCTGTAGGTTGTTTCTTCACTTTCGTTGTTTCCTTTACTGTGCAGAAACTTTTCAATTTGTTATGATTCCATTTGTTGATTCCCAATAGTAAAGAAAACATTTATATACAGGGAGACCTACTTTACCATAAAAGGAATACACTTGAGTCATTGCAGGGAAATTGATGCACTTTAAGACCATAATGTTAAGTGAATTAAATCAGACTCACGGGCTTAAACATCGCCTGGTTTCTTTTATATGAGAAACCCAAAATGTAAATAAAGAAGAAAATAAAAGATAGGAAATAGGAGCGATCAGGAGATGGAAGGAAGAGGAAAGGTGTTGAAAAAAGAATTAAGATATGTTATGTTCAGGTATCAACTTCACACAAAGAATGTAACAATATTGGAGAGCACATTTCTTCACTGGATGATATTATCAAAGCTGTTCATTTTTCAAAGAACACCATTATGATGTGATATTTGGTCATTTCTTTTTATTATTCTTGCTGTATTATTTTTGTTATATCCTATCAGTATTTGAATTAGTTGGAATGAATTCATTTTTTGTAATACTTTAATTTAATAGCATAGAATTTTTGTATGCTGTTTCTATATCTCTAGTAGTTGTAACTCTTAGGATTTTAACACTTTATACTTTCTCAGTGTCTATAATTGACATTTTAGTTGTTCCTAACTGACTTTAGTTGTTCCTAGGCTCTGACTAATTCAGCAAGAATCTGGGTATGTCTTTTTGTCCCTCCCCTCTTACTTTTACCACTCCCCAGCTTGCTTGTTAAATCATCAGAAAATGTAACTACAAATATCATTTCCAGGCAACAATTGTTTAAATTAGAGAGTTTGTTTATCTCTTCATTTGCTCCTATTTCTGGAGTGGCATGTGTCCCATTACATTTTCTTTTCAGCCAGACAGCCCATGAATAGTGAAATTTCTGATTTCTTTCATGATATCCAAATGTCTTTATTTTTCCTTCTGCTCGAATCACATGCAATTTGGGGAGACAATTCCATACACAGTCACAACTTGGAAAAGGAACTCACTCACAACTTGGAAAAGGAACTTCTTTATCCTGCTGCTTCTAGTGTTGCTATGAAAAGTCTGGAGTCAGTGTTTTGCCCTTTTGTAGATAATTACTATTAGCCATGGAATTGTAGGACAAGTCTCTATAGTCCTTGTTTTAAAAATATTTTTGTATAATTTTGGGGATGATATTTTCTTTTCATTTTCCTACCTGGCACATAAGGAGACATTCTCTCTGAGAACTCTTGCCTTTCTCTAGCACTGAATCTATAGAAAGATGATTAAGGACTGTTTAAGATCATATGTAGAAAAACATGAGGGGCTTTATATTGGATGAGTTGGGCTGGCAACATTTGAACTTACTAATTTTAAATCATAGAAAACAAAACCAGGCATGGTGTGATGCAATAAGAAGTACACAACCCTACTATGAAATTTCCTGCCACAAACCTAACAAGAATCTGATGAAGATTTTGTATAAACCTGTCTGCCATTTTATAGTCACACAGTGTTCACTGGAACTCATTAACGGCCTCAGCTCTTTAACACTGTGCATCCCAAGCCCCTGTTGTGTATTTCTGCGATTTTGACCTTCACGACATATAAAATTTAGACAATATACAGTGAATTTTGGCGTCAGGAGAACTATTTTTCTAGGTAAGTTGCTCTGAAAAGTGACGAGGCTGTTTCAAGTGCTTCACAAGCACAGATTGCAGAGAGAGACTGAGATCCTGACTATGGCTCAGACCCACTGATTGACTCCATCCCTCTTAGGGCTGATCTGGCTCCCAAACTAAGAGCCCCCCGTTTTTTGCTTCAAGATTAATATATTTGTGCATAAAACCTTTGTTC
This sequence comes from Thryonomys swinderianus, assembly GCA_004025085.1. NCBI lineage: Eukaryota > Metazoa > Chordata > Mammalia > Rodentia > Thryonomyidae > Thryonomys > Thryonomys swinderianus. The sequence goes on from PVIC010033051.1 coordinate 15,894, forward strand.
AGGTTTGATTTTCCTTCTTTCTGCGAGACTTTCTGAAATATATATTTACCCTAATTTTAGATTTTCAAAGATATTGTTTTGCATTTATATTACTGTTTTGTTTTTATGCATTTATTTTGTGGTACAAAAGGAAAAGTTACTGCAATAAAATTAGGGCTCGTAGCTTAATATTTGCTATTTTGATCAGGTAATTTATAAAATATTGAAAGAAAAATCACCTATCATTGTGTGATTACAGACAGAAGTGCCCAATCTGCATGCAATTTTTGCACACAAACCATATGACAAGAACTCAGCCAAGAGAAGAACTTGCAGATAATCACAGCCTTTCCCCAGTGTCTTGACATTTATCAGATGCAGAAGTGAAGATTTAGTGTTTGCTTTCCACAAATTAAAAAAAAAGTAGAAGAGCACAGATTCCAAATGCCCAGTAGACAGTTGCCTACATGACTGTACTGGTAGCATGATTTCCTGATTGTGCTACCTAATTACTTTCTCTCTCCTCTCCTGTAACACAGAAATAATAACTATCCACTGATAATCAAGAAAAAGAAAAAATTGTAGTATATTCTAATGAATTATTTGCAAATAGGAAAAGTTTACTTCTGCAAATAAGAGCAACATTGGTTTCAATTGTCTTGTAGAAAGTGGTGGCCTCTACCAAGGAGTGCTTCTCTAAATGAAAACTACAGTGACCAATCTCTTTGCTAGACAGACACACTCTAGGTTAAGCAACTAATCAGTGTTAATAGGATATGTTACATTGCTCAAGAAAGGCACTCTTTCTTTGGTTGATTTTTCAAAAGATATTTCCATTTGCAAAAGATACTTTCAAAAAACTATTTTCAGAAACATCATGTGGACATGGTTGAATGCCTCAAATTTTGGTTAATGAATAAACTTGTTTTACATTGGTCTGTTGCTGGTTTCTCAAGATTTTTTTTCTTTCTAGTCCTTCCAAATTTCCAGAGGAAGAATTTGAGTTTCAAAATGTCTATGAATGTGAACAAACTAATTTTACTGGTAGGAATGATCTGTTTGGAACAAGGTAAATCTGCAATTCTTTCTTCTCCCAAAGGTAAGTTTCAGATGAACTCTGTAGTACGCTGGCCTAAAGGAATAAGGTTTTCTGGAAATGGGCAGCACAACTCCAATCTCATATTTTTTGGTAAAATTGGAGGAATAAATATATATTGGAAATCTAATTGTTTTTAAGTACATATTTTGGACTGTGCTCCAGCAGTAATAGAAGAAATGGAGTGAAGCATTTATGGAGTGCGATTAAATATTTTTCTCACTTAGTTTTACCAAATGAATAGATTATTCACTTATTTGGACATAACACAAATTCTACATTTTTCATGAAGCAAATTATGGAAATAAGCATAGATTTGGAAGGATTCGTTAGCTTTTGGAAAATTATCTTGCTGGAAAATATAAAATACATTTACCATAGAGTATTGCAAATGATCTTTCTTTTCCCCCTTTATTGTCATAAGCTGAAACCTTAGCAGGCTTCTTCATGGTCAGACTTCTGCCAGCTTAGAGAAGCACCATAATTTCTGTCTTTGCTTCACTGAGTTCAGGAAAGAGTAAGTTTGGGGTTTAAAGTATTTATGAGTCATTCAGCAGAAGCAGTTTGAAAACAAGCTTTTGATCCAGTGTCTTGACTGTCCTGGATTTAGAGTAAAGAATTTTTATGTTCATATTTTACAATTATTTATTGTTAAATCTCTTAATTTTTAATTTTCATATCTGTAATGTGAGTGATAACAGTGCTTGATTTATAGGCATAAGATGGGAATTACACAGGAACATGAAAAAACTTCATATATTTTAACATACTGGTCTAAGTAACTATTCTCTTAAAGATATGTTCTCAAGGAAAAAAAAATCCATCTGTTCATCAGTTCAACTTTTCTAAATGGCTACTATATTCTGGAAATTATGCCAAACCTTAAAAATACAGGGAGGAACTATACATTGACTTTTTCCCCACAAATAGATTGTAGTTCAATGATAGAAGATAACAGTCAATGTACAGCATGCAATACATGCCATGCAGTACAGCATGACAAAACTATTAAAGGGTTAAAGAAAAATTTCTGTACCCCACAATTCAGAAATCCTTAGCCAAGCTGGAGAAAGACAAGATTTCTCAGATGAGGTGATCAATAAAGATCAGAAGGCTTCACTAGGCAAAGATGTAGTGAGTATGAAGCAGGACATTCTTGACCCTCCTAAAATAGTACTTGGTTGTTTTTTTTTTTTTTTTAATAGACAGGGTCTCGCTTTGTAGTTCAGGCTGGCCCTGAGCTCACTATGGAGCCCAGGCAAGTCTGGAACTCAGAAATCCTCCTGCCTCTGCCTCCTGAGTGCTGGGTTTACAGGCGTGAGCCACCACGCCCGGCACTGTGGTATGTGGTATTGTTTGCCAGTGGGCATGAGTCACCACGTCCAGCATTGTATGTGGTTACTGGGATCGAACTCAGGGCCTTGCACTTGTGAGACAGGCGCTGGAACTACTGAGCTAAATCTCTGGCCCCAAAATAGTACTTGTTTTAAAAAAGGCTTACAGAAAGAATATAGAACATGCCATCACTAATTGCCTGGTGGAGGTAAACATTTTCAGTTTATATCTTAGCTGAAGAGTCAAAAAATCCTTTTAAGGCAAATAAATAATGCAACATTTTCAAAGGTAATTTTTCCTGCAAAGAGGAATGAGTTACTTCTTCCCCTACCTGTCAACCTTCTATCTTAACACCAGCATGTGAATCAGGATACTGTTTTCCCTCCACTCTCCTTGAGCAACCTGCCACTTTCTACCCTTACAGAGAATTAAATCCATTAGGATTTTTTCCATATCTGACTGTGTGCCAGGCATCAGAGAGCATGATCTAAGACTCAGTCTCGGGGGGTGGGTAGAGGAGAAGATATGCACATGATTGCATTCTAAGGCAGCCTATGGCATCATCAACAAATTAAATGAACATTTCTATCAATCCAGAACTTTGATAGATATTATAAGCATAAGTCTTTAAGGTTCTGTCTTTGAGGAACCCCCAACTAGTTGTGTTGAAAGACAGAGAAATATCCATGATAATATGTGCTAGATGTCTTAAGAGAGTAGAGTGCTGGACGGAGGCTTGCAGGAGACAGAATGCCCAAAATCAAAAGGGGTCAGCACTTCTGATGATCCAGTGGCGAATCCCCACTGTGGCCCTTAGCCTTCGCTTGAGAAAAGTGGTCTCTTCTATGTGCCAAAAATTGAGTAATCTCTTGTACTTCACATCATAGCAAATCCTCACAATAAACTTAAAGTTGTTTTGTGGTCTTTCTACATTCTCCATGCCTTGCACTTTTATTCTTGCTCAGAAGTTTTCTGGATTAGTCAGTCCTACAGCTTAACAAATCATTCAATATTTGCCTTTTTTTCCAGCTCCCAACTGTGGGCAGAGTGTGACTAAGTCACAGCCTTGGAATAACTTCAATATTTTCAGTCGCATTGTTGGGGGAAACCAAGTAGAAAAAGGTTCTTATCCCTGGCAGGTGAGTCTCAGGGAATATTCTTTGGTGGGTGGGCTATCAGTGTCTTGAAGTCGCATCACAAGGAATCATGTACTTTGCATCTGCATTCTGCTCTGGATACCTCTTCACCAAAAGCCTCATGAGTAAGTACAAAGATTTGAGTCCCTCATGATATGCATCAGTTGAATTCCACAGAGTTTGTTCAGAACAGTTATATGCATTGTTGATTTGTGGCACAAACTAGAAATGCCACCCCAAACTTTCAACTCCTAAGACAAAAGTTCTACTTCAGGAAACTAAAAACTTTCAAAATAATTTTGATTAAATAGTGTATTTAGAAATATTCTTATCTTCTTATAGTTAGAGAAGATCAGAGAGCATTCATATCCACAGGTCCGCTTTGGGTTAGGGTGTAAAATGTTCACTTTATATAGGACCTCTCAGAGAAGTCAAGAGTACTACCTTCTTAGTAGCTAGTGTTTTAAGAATTTTGTTTCAATTTAATCTTCTGGTCATACCATGTCATAAAAATGTCTTTGGGTTTCTGCCCCAAGCCCAATATTTACTGTCTTTGCAAGCCTCCCAATTTTCTTTATCCTGGGAACCATGCTGTAATCTTGCTTCTTAACCTCACAAGTAAAGCAATGCATTATGTTTAGTTCTCTTGAGTTGGTTGTTAACTTTTAAATCAAAGAGTAAATATTAATGATTGGTTGAGTTTTGTTCACTGGGTTGACTTAATAGCTGGGTCATTGTAATTAATCAATTGGTTAATTACTTGAGAACCTGATTGATCAATTGCTTAAGTGTTCAATTGGTTTACCAGTCAGGTCAGAAATCTATATTCAGATCATAGTAAGGGTGACTCACTGACCTTTAGTATTTGCTCTTTTTTTATTCTTAGCTTCTCTCAGTATTACCCTGGGTTTTCTTCATTTTTTTTTTT
>PVIC010033052.1:0-20348 GCA_004025085.1 Thryonomys swinderianus
GAACCACTGAGCTAACCCTCCGGCCCTCTGGCCCTGTTTGTTTTTTGAGACAGTCTTGCCATATAGTTCAGGCTGGCCTTAAACTCACTATGTAGCTCAGGCTAGCCTCAAACTCACAGCAATCTTCCTGCCTTAGCTTCCTGACTGCTGGGATTGTAGGGGTGTGCCACCATTCCTGGTCTATGAAGACTTTTTGAAAACAGCAATAAAAATAAGTAGAGTGGAGGGAATAAAATCTCAGTATGGATCTGGATTTGAATCATGCTTCTGCCCAAGCTGAGAGTTTCTAATTGAGTTACTTCTTCTCTGTAACCTCAATTTCCTCTTTGTACAATGGAAATAAATAGGTATCACATGAAGGTCTTGAAGATTAGACAAATTCATCTGCATTGAGTCTCGAATATGTTTTGACACGTTAGCTAACGAGGGGTAGATACTACATTGTATTAAACTGAGGGTTTTGTGGGATCAAGTGGGGCCCTGGAAATTTGTACACCGGAGGCGCCCTGGCCTGTCACCCTCTGCTGGCGGTGGTAGGGACTCCAGCTGGCCTGTGGCCTCTAGACCAGGTCTGGGCCTTGGATTGGAGGCTGAGCCCTGGGGGTCAGAGGCACAATAATAGGGAAAGTCAGCACCAGAAATGGAGAAGAAGGTGGGACTTGTTCCCTGGGGTGACCGAACGGGTTGCCACAAACCTGGAGGCTCGAGAGATTCCAGGATTGTTCCCTCACAGCTCTGGAGGCTGAAAGTGAGAAGGTAGGCCCCGACAGGACCTGCTGTCCCCAAAGGCTCTGACTTCGGCGGGCCTCCCTCGGCTCCTCAGCTGGCAGCAGCCTCACGGGCAACCTCCACTTCCATCTCCGTGTGGCAGCTCTGGTGTCCCCTTCCTCACCGGGTACAAAGGAACCGCTGCCTGGACTTGGGCCCACCCAGAACCCAGGAAGACTTCATAATTGAGGTGCTGAGTACCCATGAAGCTTGGGGGACATTAGTCAGCCTACTAGAAAGGCAAGAATAGAAGGCAGTAACAGACTCGTTCACCAAGTTTGAGCGAGGAGTATACAGTGCCGTGTGGCTTCGTCAGCCTCCTCGTCCCCTGAGCGCACAGCCGGGCTGCGCTTCCCAGCCTCCCTTTGGACCACATGGGCCAGTTCGGCCCGTGAAAGAGATCGGTGTGGCCCAGGCCAGGCTCAGGACTGGGTCCCGCCCACGTAGCACCAGCCTTTCCCTTTCTGCAAGGCTGACTGGGATGGACACCACACCGAAAGTACTTCCAAGGGCCAGATATTGAAGATCAGAGTGAGACAGCCTGTTCTTTCTACTCCCAGCTGGGACTCAATGGCGAGGAGCGTTTGCTTAGGAGTTTCATGAGTGAGAGATAAACTTAGGGGTGCTAGGACCGGCTATTGGGGTGTTATTTATTGCGGCCATAACCCTAGCCTGACAAAGGCTCTGGGCTGGAAGATATGACAGGGAACACTCGCAGACACAAATGGATTTTAGCTTTAAACTTCTGACCTAAAGTTGCAAAAGCCTGGAGACGATTTTGCCTGTGTGTTATAAAGATCTATAAAGCAAACTGCCTGTGTGACAGAGGCCAGTGCAGGATATTCCGAGCCATTTTCAACTGCTCAGAGGTAGAGGGAAAAGGACTTAGGCACAAGTTCATGTTCAAGTTGCTGTACTTCCTCAAACGATGATGAAACTTTATGTCATGTCTTCCTTGGAGAGAAATTAAGTTATAGGAAGAACCCAGTTTCTCACAATAGAATAATAAGTGTGAGAAAGACAACTAAAAAGACAGGTTAGAAAATTTTTATTAGACCCAAAGTGCTAGTTTACTTCTTACTCTTGCTGTAGAAAAACAGTTTTATTGTTTTCTTGAGAAATCTTTCAAGAAAGCTTTTTTTTTAAAATTTGAGACAGGGTCTCGCTTTGTAGTTCAGGCTGGCTCTGAGCTCACTATGTAGCCCAGGCAAGCCTCGAACTCAGCAATCCTCCTGTCTCTGCCTCCCGAGTGCTGGGATTACAGGTGTGAGCCACCATGCCTGGCACTGTGGTATGTGGTATTGATGGCTGGTGGGTGTGAGTCTCCATGCCCAGCATTATATGTGTTTTCCGGGGATCGAACTCAGGACCTTGCGCTTGCGAGGCAGGCACCGGAACCACTGAGCTAACCCTCCGGCCCTCAAGAAAGCTTTCTTGATTCTTATTTTCAAATTTTAATTTTTTTCCTTGGAGTACAGATATAAAATATATCTGTTTACAAATGTATCAGATTAACTTGACATTTGATGCCTTTATTTTAATCTCTCTTGTTTCTTATAAAGAAGTACAGTACTTTTAGTGTCTCACACCTGATCATTTCTGTGTCTTTCTTCTATGATAAACACTTGCTGAATCTTATCTTACCCGTTCAGAGACTTTTGAAGACTGATCTTATTAATAATTAGGGTTTTGAGGGCCAGGGATTTAGCTCAAGTGGTACCACCCCTACTTTAGAAGCACAAATGTCTGAGTTCAATCCCTGGTACCACCAAAAAAAAAAAAAAAAAAAGGTAAAAGAATTAGGGTTTTGACTAAGCATTCCTTGAAAAAGTTTTGGACAAGATGTTTATTTCCTCCTGTTTTGCCTTCTAAGCGGTATGAACATATTGTGGTGTAGGAAAAACCCAGAAAACCAAATAATCACTTCAAGTGGGGCTCTGTGTAATTTGCTGGTGCCCCATTTTAGTCATCAAATCTTTCAAAGGCTCTGCCTTTCACTGTTATTTTAAAAACCTCTACACAGGGATCACAGATAACTTGCCCAAAGGTCTCTGCGAGGAGAAGTCAGGGTGACGAATCTGAAGTGTTAAGTGTGGCTTCTGATACCTCAGTGTCCTCGGAGATGTGTCTTGATTGGTCAGGTGGTTTGGAAAACCGCGGTCCCTGACCTACACCCTGCGCAGGTCTGAGGATGACGCGCTGGTGGGAAGTGAGAGGCTAATTTCACTTCCTGGTCTCCAGAATCTGCCCTGGAGGGGGCAGTCAGAGGCACTGAGTGTCTGAGTGCTCCCGTGGGTGTCCAGGGTCTTCGCATACAGCTGTGGGTAGAGACGCACCATAAAGTGGACCCGTGCGGTGATGTTCACAGTGGCAGTAATGTGTACAGATACTGGTTCCGGCTCCGCTTCCAGGAGGGGATGTTATGCAGGGAACCTGAGGAAGCACCCACTGGGGGAATCTTAGGACACCCGACCTGTCACTCCTGCGCTTAGAGCTTCACTAGTGTCCCACCCAGTGTAAAGGCCACTGTGCAGACAGGAGACCAGAGTCCCACAGAGGCTGCTTAGCACCCTCTCACCTCTGAGCTTATCATCTGCCCTACCTGTTTACTTGCTCCCTTGAGCTATATACTTTCTGCTGCTCTTCAACCACCAGTCGGTCGGTTGCTGCCTCAGGGCCTTTGCATTTGCTGGTCCTTCTGCTTAGAGCACTTCTGCTCCAGATATGCAGGTCTCAAGGTCAGTCTGTGAAGATGTCACTTTTTGAACATTTCATATAGAACAGCCTGTTTCTCTCCCACCACACGCTGGCCATCTCCCTTGATTTGTTTTGTTTTAACCACAGGTCTTGGATGATTTATTATGTCATCAGATACAGCGCACACTCAGGGGTTCATTGTCTGTCCTCGCCCACTACACGGTGGACTCTGACAGGTCACAGACTGCTGTCCCTTTCTTTGATCTTGGGCCAGGCCCCGGGGACACGCTCGCTCGGGGCTGTCTGCAGAGCTGCTGAGGTAAGGAAGGAGTGGAGGCGAGGCGGTGCTGCACCCTCCCCTTCCTTGTCAATGCGTCCCGGTAGGGTGCCTCATCTCAGAGCTGCGGAGGGCAGAATCCCAAGAGGGTCTGGCCCCTGGGACAAAGTCAAGGTCTTCCTGGGTGCAGTAGTGTTCCCAGCTGGGTTCCTCCGAGCTCTGCCCCCGCTGGGGTCTTGGGTCCGGAGGGGCTGCAGGGGGACCGAGGCTCAGGCGTGTCCCTTCTTTGAGTGCTGGCAGGGTGCTCACCTGCAGGCCAAGTGGTGCTGTCTTAGGCTCCCTGCGCGTCAGCCCAGGGCTCTGGGCGGCACAGCCAGGCCCGCAGCGCCGCCTCCCACTCACACCACCCACAGCAGCTCTCCCGCGCCCGCCAAGGTGAGCTCCTGCCTCCTTCCGCCTCCAGCGGCTTCTGCTTCAGGGTCCCTTGGTTTCCCCGGATGCGTCTGTCCCACCGCACTCCCGGGTGGAGCTTTGCTCTGTGAGCTCGGTTTCCGCGGGGTCCAGGCGGGATGGGGTTGTCCAGTTCGCTCAGCTTTGTCTTAGGAGGAGCTTGTGAGAGCTTCCAAGCTCTTTGAATGTTGGGCTGAAACCGGAGCCGTATTCTAATTTGCAAAACAGTCTACGCCATACCACCCTAAACGCCCCGATCTCGTCTAATTTGCAAAACACATCAGGCTACGTGTTGAGGTCCCAGGACGACGGGCTCTCGTGGGTCTCGAGGCCTGACCTGGGAATTCAGTGTGGCCTGCGGAGCTCCCACAGCCCCGGGGACAGCGCTGTCCTGGCCGGCTCAGTGGCGGCCACTGCACTGCCCGTGTGTGGGAGGGAACCGGTGTGCTCGGAGGCCCCCGGGGAGTCCAGACAGACACTCTGCTCCCCGGAACCATAGCCTCTCGGTGGCAGAGACCGGGCTTCAGACTCTGGCGGCGTCGGCAGCAGCCGAGGTGCCTTTGTTTTGCCCACCTATCCTTGTCACTCGGTCGTGTTGATCAACAGGTGTGCAAATATTGTATCTTTTCTCTGGTATGAGAAACTGAAGATGTTAATGAGTTCTAGAATGTATGATGGATATTGTGAAATAGAAAATATTCAAAGGGAAATGTGGTGGACGGGTGAGTAATGAGGGATAAAAAAATATGATGGTAATAAAAAAAAAGGGAATTAAAGCTTGTGTATTTAGGGCCGGAGGGTTAGCTCAGTGGTTCTGGCACCTGCCTTGCAAGCGCAAGGTCCTGAGTTCGATCCCCAGTAACCACATACAATGCTGGGCATGGTGACTCACACCCACCAGCAATCAATACCACATAACACAGTGCTGGGCGTGGTGACTCACGCCTGTAATCCCAGCACTTGGGAGGCAGAGGCAGGAGGATTGCTGAGTTCAAGGCTTGCCTGGACTACATAGTGAGCTCAGAGCCAGCCTGAACTACAAAGCGAGACCCTGTCTCAAAAAAAAAGCTTATGTATTTAGGGGGTGGGGAGTTGTAGGGTGGGTAGGGGAATGGGAAAAGATAAGAATTAAATTGTGTCATATACTAGTACAAATTCTCAGTATTGAGTGTGATCATGATGTATATTTACAATGTACCAATAAATATTAAAAAAAAATCCACCCTAAACAGCAACCCATGACCTTGCTCCTCCCAGGTCTTTCTTTCTGTTGTTTACGCACACATATGCTCATACAGGCACACACCCACATATGCACATACATGTACACACATGCTCTCACACATGCACACACATGTACACACACACCCTGCTGTTCCAGAGACGGTCCAGCAGTCTCTTGTCACCCAGAACCGTGTGCTGTCCTCTCAGTGTCAAGGGGCTGAGGGGCCTTGCTGGACAGCTCCCGGGATCCAGCTCCCTCAGGACCTGATGTGGACCCTGAGCGTTGCTGGAGGAAGGCAGTGCCATTCCCTCCTGCCCTTTGCCAGCCTTTCCTTGCCCCATGCCTGGCCTCATGGCACTAGTTGACCTTCAAGTCGGCGCTTTTGTACCAGCTTCTCCCAAGTCGGGCCCCTAAGCGATGGAGGTCCTCTGTCCTGGTTCTGGAGCAGAATAACTAGAACGGGAAGAGCCGTGGGCAGCAGTCAGCTCAGAACCCACGCCCTCTCTTGCCCAGCAGTTGAATGGATGTTCCTTTCCTTTGGACATATTTGATACTTCTGTTTAAATTAGCATCTTTTCAAAACAGGGGAGTGGTTCCAAGGTTGGTAACAAAGCCCCTCAGGTTCTGTGCACAGGTCACCCATCCTCTCGAGGCTGCTGCCTCTTTGGGCTCCTTGGATACCTTCCCTGGAGGGGTGGCGTTGGTCCCTGGCAACCCCGGCCCCTCCCCCATCTTCTAGACGGCGTCACAGTCCCGCATGGCACCCCAGGCAGAAGGGCTGTAAGATGCTGTCTCCGATGTCACTTAGTGGACAGCAGGCTTCCTTCCTGTCCAGAGAAGGTGGGGTCTCTCCCTCAGGTGGGGGGTGAGAGGTGCGGCTGGGACCTTCTGGAGGAGCCAGGAGAAGGCAGACCCCGTGGTGCCGAGCGGAGGCAGCCACGGTGTGGGGCTGCTGGTGCCCTGCCTGTCCTGGAGAAAGCCACGGCTCTTGCTTTTCCTCTGCTTTACACGCACTTGTGATCTTGCCCGTTTAATTTTAATTGTTTTTTAGCACTGGGGATTGAACCCAGGGCCTTGCACTGAGTGACAGCCCCAGCCCCTTTTTACAGTGAGACAGGGGTTCGTTAAGTTGTCCAGGATGGTCTCCAAGTTGTGCGTGTCCAGCGTCAGCCTCCCACAGGGCTGTGTCAGAGGCGTACGCCGCCATGCTCGCTTGTGACGACTGCTTTAGAGATCGGGAGACTAAGACAGATTGATCTCATAGAAACACAAAGGAGAGCAGTTGCCAGCGACTGGGAAGTGTAAGTGGGAGGGAACCGAGACGTTGGATAGTGTGTAGCAGAATGCAGTTAGCTGTGAGAAATGAGCCTCCTAGCCTTTTACAGCACAGTAAGGTTACAGTTCACAACAACATATCACACATTTCATCGAGAGCTAGAATAGAGGAATCACAAGAATCCCAGCCCAAAGAAATGACAAATTGAAGAGGTCCAAATGCTGATTGGCTAATTTGAGCATTATATATTGCATACTTCTATGGAGTTATATCACGCAGAACCCCATAAACACGATTATGCGTCAATTAAAAAAATTGCAAAAGAAGAGAGAAGCAATCGCTTCTCGGCCTTTTGGCTAAGATCAAGTGTAGAAGAGAGAAGCAGCCCCGGATCTGAAGCCCATGCCTTCCGTTGACACACTGTGAACCGTGCTAGAGGAGAAAGTGAGGAAGAGAGAACGCACTGCGCGCTGGAATGGGACAAAACACGCCCAGGGGTCTGTAAAAAGGAAGGTTTTTTAAAAAAAAAAAAAAAAATGGAGCTCTTGGACGACCACTTCAGGCGGACGCTGGAACCACTGAGCCAAATCCCGAGCCCCTCGGAAGACCATTTCAAATGTCAAGTTCCGCTTGGAATGCTGGTCAGACTGGTCACGTTAATATTTGTTTTGGCCAGTCAGAGCTAGGAGCTTTCTCTTTTGACAGTCACGGGAATTTTGGAAAAGAAATCTATAAATGGATTGACAGATTTGATAGCTTATTTCAATCGCATGCTTTTTTGGGGGATGAAGTTTAAAAATCAGAGTTAATGACTGATTTCAAATTTTTTTGACACTGTGTTTGGTAAAATGATCATTTACTGGGTAGAGTTTAATGTTTTACCCCGGCGGAAGTGTGAGCATGGGAAGGCGGAACCTTCACACTGAGCCCTCTAAGGATATCTCAGAGGACAAGTGCTGTCTGTCCCCTCGCTGTACTATTTCGGTAAGTGGTCTTCAATAAATGTCTGGGAGGGAGAGACCCAGGGTCTCTTCGGGTTCTGACAAGTCCTGTGGTCATCATCAGGTACCGTTTTTCTTTTAAGTTACATGACACGGGGCCACGAAAGGAAGTGATACATGAGAGTGCGTGTGGGTTGAAAGGTCAGTGCATCTGTAATAACTTCGGTGGCTGCACCGGCCCCTCTTCTACGGCCCTTTCCCCTCAGGAATAAGGGCAGAGCCGGCGCAGCAGGGCGGCCAGGACACCTGCGCGGCTGGCCTGACAGGTGGCCCCAGGACTGAGAAGCCCCTGTGTGGAGAGCAAGCGCGGAGCCTGCAGCTGGCCTCGCTGGCTTCCTCGGTTCTGGCCGAGTCTGCGTCAGCCTTTGGCTTCTTTGACTCTGGCAAGTTTTCAACAGTTTGCTTTTCCTCCTCCTAGGAGACAGCCATGGGTGTAGGGGCCTTGCTGTCTGGGAAGTCTGCCATGCTTTCAAGTGCCTGGGAACCTCCATCGACTGACACATTTATGTGACCAGTTTTGATAAGTGGGTTGTTTTCGACTCACCGATGGAATTATTTGTCATTTCACCTTGCGGGTCGGATCATCCGAGAGCAGTGGCTGAATGCGTGTGGTAGAAGGTCATTCCTCATCGCCTGACATGTCCTATATTATCTTCTGATCTCTCTGTTTTTATTGTGTTGATCTAAAAAAAAAATCTCATCTTCTTAAGAGGTGAGAACTGGAAATTGGGAAATGACAGAACTATTTGTGGTCTCCCTAAGCAGCTGATCCACCTCAGTGACGAATGTTATAAACAAGTTGTGTTAAAAAAAAAATCCCAATAGTTTGCTTTTGATTTTAATGACTTGGATTTTACTGAACTCCAGGCACCCTGGACTGTGTTTCCTGCTGTGATTCGGTCACGGTGACCTTCTGACTTGGCAGGGTGAGCAGTGTTCAGCTGAGTCATGCTTCTCTTAACTTGGTCCAGGTCTCCACAAACCTAAGAGCTTGAATTTGGTCACTTCACAGGTGTCTGGATTGGGTCCCAGTACCTATTGCTGAGGAGAGGGACTGATTATAAACTTTTGCCTTTAAAGAATGGCAGAGCAATTTCTTCTTTCCCACCAGGGCTCCACTTCTGGTAACTTAGTTTGCTTAAGCCCTGTAATTCTCAAAGGCTGGCTGAGTGGTTGGGTTCTACTCTCTTCATACGAGCTTTTCTCATTGAACCCTCACAAGCCTCTGGGGGTCATCGCTGCTGCTGGTTTCGTTTTCAGGTGATGACTGTGGAGCTGTCAGAGCAAGCAGCAGACCTGAGACGCGGTCCCGGGAGGTCTGAGGTCAGGGTTTGTGTTATTATTACCCATGACTCATGCTGAGCATGAATGAGTTTGGTTCTTGGCCACTTACCTTGGGCGGCCACCTGTGAGAGGTGCGAAACGGGTCCCCGTTGGAGGAGAGGGGAAGTACGGCCAGGACAGAAGGTGGAGAACTGGAGCTACCCAGAGGAAGCGGTGCCCCAAACGAACACACACCCAGGTGAAGAGCTCACTGGTGCACAGCAGAATTATTTCCAGACAGAGCACAGCCCTTTGTGATTGCAAGATCCCAAAGTAAAAAAATAATATCTTTTTCCTGAGGCAAAAGGACAAAGGAGAAGGGTAACATTTCAAAGGGGGAGAAGGCAGGCTGGAGTCAAAGCACAAAGCTTCGAGAGGCCATTGACCTCAATAGCTCACAAGCTTTTGTCTGAAAGATACAAACTTCTACTGAGATGTGTTTTCAAAGGCCCTACCTCAAACAGAGCCAGGAAACAGAGCAATAGAGATGTGTGGAGGAGGAAGTCATGAGCTCGTCAGTTCCCGGCTTTACTCACAGCCACGAAAGCACACGCGCTTGTGGGCATATGTGCTTCAAGTGTAAAATATTCAAGAGTACAACTAGAGAGCGGGGCGAGAGACGGAAGAAAGTTTCATCTGAGCTCTTTTATTCTGCATCCTAAGGCACGAGGTTTTCCATAGGGGGCCCCAGGCTGCTCCCTGGGACTGGCTTCTTCCTGCACAATGCGCCATTCCAGGGCCACCCTGGCCGCGCCTGGCTGCTCTCCCTGGGCTCTGGTCTGCGGCTCCCCTTCCCAGTCCGTCCTCCCGCCTCCCTTCGCAGCTCTGGGATCTTCGCTGCAGTCAGGTCTTCTCGCCTTCTGCTCCGTTTTCCCTTGTGCTTCCTTGGGTTTCACCCCAGATGGCTCTCGCCTATCTGCTCTTGTCCACGTACCCGCTTCTCAGAGGACCTGCCGTGACCCACCCCTGACCAGCTCTGTGAGAATTCTCTAGATAGAAGTTTAGAGAAAAGAAAGAAAAAACAACAGGGGCCATCAAGGATGTATTTGTATGTCTATGCATTTATTTGACTTTTTATTGGTATAGCATAATTAAAAAAAGAAGCTCAGATAAAGAGCTCAGGAATGAAACCTCCATATTAGGAAACGGAACACTGTCAGCCCTTCCTCTCACTTTCTACCTCCCAAGTGCTAACCAACCTCTGACACTTCAGACCAGGGGTTAATTCTGTCGGTACTTGAACATTTGGTATGGGCTGAAATCATATAACATGGGCTTTTCAGGGCTGGCTACTATTTTTTTTTTTTTTTTGCGACAGGGTCTCGCTTTGTAGTTGAGGCTGGCTCTGAGCTCACTATGTAGCCCAGGCAAGCCTCGAACTCAGCAATCCTCTTGCCTCTGCCTCCCGTGGCTAGGCTACTTTTTTAAAAATCATATTTGTGAGATTAATTATACCCATTTATTATCACTGCCATATAATATTCCACTATGGGATTCAACAGCCAGTTATTCAGCCATTTTACCATAATTGTCATTTTCAGTTACTGAAAATGATGCTGAAATGAGCAATTTTGTGTAAGTCCTGGTGAGCGTGTGTGTGGACTTCTGCTAGGTGTGTACAGGGAGGTGGGATTTCAGGGCTGCGTCTGTCCTGTGGCTCTGTTGGTAGCCATAGTCTGGGTGTCTAGAGTTCACGGAGGGCCCTGCTGGAGGTGAGGGGGGTGGTGCCGCCGGTGGCTGAGGCATCCGTCACCTGAGAGGCCAGATGTGCTGTGGAGCCAGGCAGCGGGGTCTCTCCAGACCAGGGGAAGACCCCTTCCTCTTCAGGCAGCTCCTTGTTCCCTCTTTGAGCAACATTTAACATTGCATAACTGACAAAGGGGAGAGGTGTATAGGGAGTGCTTCCTTTTTTGCAGAGCAGGTGGTGAAAGGTGAATTTGGACCTGAGAATCCTCACACTTAGAATTAGAGCACAATTTTCAGTGATTACCCGGTACTCAGTAAAAGTGATGTTTCTCATCCCTATTAAATCTAATGTCTGTTGTCAATAAGGACACTACAGTGTGTTTTTTTTTGCTTTTTGAGACAGGGTCTCGCTTTGTAGTTCAGGCTGGCCCTGAGCTCACTATGGTGCCCAGGCAAGCCGCCGCGAACTCAGCAATCCTCCTGTCTCTGCCTCCTGAGTGCTGGGATTACAGACGTGAGCCACCACGTCCGGCATTGTGGTATGTGGCGTTGATTGTTGGTGGGCGTGTCTCCACGCCCAGCATTATATGTGGTTACCGGAGATCGAACTCAGGACCTTGCGCTTGCGAGGCAGGCGCCGGAACCACTGAGCTAACCCTCCGGCCCCACTACAGTGTGTTTTAAGAAGGAACCCCTAGCTGGGTACACTTGTAATCCCAGCACTTGGGAGGCTGAGGGAGGATTGCTGTGAATTAGGGATTACATAGTGAGAGCCTGTCTCAAAGATCACAAGAAGACAAGGAACCCCTCCCCCCAAACACCCCAAACTAATCCTCCGAAAGTACTCACATTGCCAAAGCAAGTTATAACACAAGGGGAGGCAGACGCCTCCCAATGGAAGAGTTTAGGTGTAATACCACAAATGGTGCGGACAGATGGATGCTGTGATTTTGGAAATCAGTGCAACCCGTGTGTTGCAGTGGATAACACTGGAATCTATTCTGATTTGTTCGATCAAAATAGATTTTATTAAATGTTACTAGATATCCTAGGTAATCAGTAAAGATTAAGATATTTTTCTTATTTCTAAAGATGATGCATATTCAGCTTTTTTTTTTTTTTGGTATTGGAGATAAAGACCAGGGCCTTCCCACACCCCTAAATCCCCACTCCTTTTTTGTTTTGAAGCAAGGTCTCACTAATTCACTAATTTGCCCAGACAGGGCTTCAGCATGGGATCTTTCTGCCTCAGCCTACTAAGCAGCTGGGATTGTAGTCATTTACCACCATGCTCAGCTAATTCTATCATAATTTTTTTTTTTAGTGATACATATGAGAATATGAGAAATGAAGGTAGTGTCCCCTTCCTACGTGTGTTTCTTACATACATGCACACAAACATTTATTTCCCTCCCTTCAACCCCTCAAATAAATATGTATTATTTCAGTAGCTGAATAGTACTTACGTTATTGATATCTATATCAAGTTATGCTTGATTATGTCCTCTCACCCCTAAATTCATAACTTGAACTCCTCACCCCTAGTACAGGCTGAGCTCATTATGTAGCCTGGGCAAGGCTTCAACTCAGCAATCCTCCTGCCTCTGCCTCCTGAGTGCTGGGATTATAGGCATGAGCCACCAAGCCTGGCATTGTGGTATGTGGTACTGACCGCCAGTGGGCGTGAGTCACCACGCCCTGTATTGTTGTGTGTGGTTACCAGGGATCGAACCAGGGATCTTGTACTTGCTAGGCAGGCAGTGGAACCACTGAGCTAAATTTCCAGCCCTGTGTCTTCTTTCTTGATTCACTGTTTTCTCCTGGCATGAGCAGTTCTTTACTCTTCTGTATGTCCTCTTGCTTTTTTATTTTCCTGTCATCAGTGTACCCTACCTAATCCGTCATCAGAAGTGTGTGTTTTCCTCCCATGTCTGTGAAGTACTTGATCACTCCTCAAGGATGTGTGAAGCTGTCCGTCCCAGAGCCCTTTGTCTTTGGCTCCAACCTGAGCGTGTTCCCTTCCAGAACTGTCGCCCAGCGGAGGTCCTCAAGGCTCCTGTGGACACTCCTCTCTCATGCAAGTTCCCTTGTTTTTCTGATTCTACATTTATTTCTTATTTCTAAGAAAAAGCAGAGCAAAGGACGTAAATTCTTTGAAAACTTGATTATTGGAAACTGCTTTTAAGATTACCCTGGATTGATAGTTGTGTCTTCTTCATTGTCTGTTGCTATACAATGAATTACTCTAAAACTTAATAAACTTAAAATTAAAAAATAAGTCTTATCTTTGTGAGTTGGGGGTTTGCCGTGCCCTCTGTTCTATGCAGGTGACAGCTGTGACTGCGTCATCTCCGTACTCTGCCGAGGGAGAATCCCTGCCAGGCTCGTTCACAAGGTGGCTTCTAGGATTCGACTCCCCACGACTTAGTGGGTTGGGGCCCCAGTTTCCTGCTCCCTGGAGCTCTGTCGAGCTGCCAACAACATGGCAGGTGATGTGAGCAAGTGAGAGAGGAAGAGAAGCCACGGAAGAGGATGCCAGAGCCCTTTTAACAGCTGACGTGAGGAGTGGTGGCAAACCCTCCTGCTGTCTTGGCCAGTTAGGGACCAGACCTCACAGTCTGTCCACTCAGGCTGCTGAAACAAAACCCCAAACGTTGGGCGGCTTCAACAGATGACTATTTTCTCAGATTTCTGGAGACCAGAGGCCTGAGGACAGTGATCCTGTCACTTCACGGCCCCACCATTAGGACCTCACTTAGCCTCACTTAGTTCTTGGACTGAATATAGCCTCACTAGGGCTCCAACATGCGAGTTTTATGGGGACACATTTCAGTCCTACCTGTGTGCCCAGGGAGTGGGTGACACTTGGCATGGGTTCTGGAGGCAGGGATTATTGGATGCCGTTTCAGAGGTAGCTACTGACCAAACAGCCTGGTATAACATTATGGAGAGGAAAAGTCTACTGTTTTCTTAAATTTATTTTTATTTTGCTGGTGTTGATAAACTTACTGCTAATTTTTCATACGTGACCCCCTCAGGCTCTGGAAACCTCTTTTTGTCCTCCTTGATGTAGGTCTTTTTTTTTTCTTCTTTTGTCCTGCACACTTCAGGAGCCTTTCTACTTGGAAATCACTGGGAGGAAATTCCTCAATAATTTTCTTCCCTCCCCTGAACAGATACGTGCCTTTTTTATTTTGATTTAAAAAGTTTTCTTAAAGTATTCTTTTTCTTATCTTTTTGTCATGTTTTCTGGGAAATTTCCTCATTTTTATTTTCCTAGTATTTGATTAAATTTAAAGATTTTGTGGGCTGGGGACTTAGCTCAATGGCTCTGGTGTCTGCCTGGCAAGCACAAGGTCCTGAGTTTGTTCCTCAGTACCACATACCACAATGCCAGGCCTGGTGGCTCACACCTGTAATCCCAGCACTCAGGAGACAGAGGTAGGAGGATTGCTGTGAGTTCAAGGTTTGCCTGGGCTACATAGTGAGCTCAGGACCAGCCTGAACTACAAAATGAGACCCTGTCTCAAAAAACTTAAAAAAAAAAAAAGATTTTGCTTTAGTTTTCATCTCCAAGATACTTTTTATTTAGTTCCCATTTTATACTCCCTTAACTTTTATGGATGTCATGATATATTCATCAATTTATGATAAGTTTTCCTTTTTCCTGGTACCAGCACTGAACTCAGGACCTTGCATTTGCTAAGCAGGTGCAGCACCACTGAGCCACATCCCAGACCTGCTAATTTTTAACCTTTTGTAAAATGTCCATTTTTCCTGGTTCCATCCTACTTTGTTTAAGGTTGCTCCCATGTTCTTTTTTTTTTTTTTGAAACAGGGTCTCGCTTTGTAGTTCAGGCTAGCCCTGAGCTCGCTATGTAGCCCAGGTAAGCCTTGAATTCACAGCAATCCTCCTGCCTCTGCCTTCCAAGTGCTAGGATGACAGGTGTGAGCCACCACACCCCACATTATGGTAGTGATTGCTAGGAATATAGGGGGTTGTGGTACATGGTACCAAGGACCTTGCACTTGTGAGGCAGATGCTGGAACCACTGAGCTAAATCACTGGCCCCATATCTATGTTCTTTAGAGAATCCTTCATATTGACATCTAGGCAAATAGGGCCTCCTTTTCTGGCTCTTGTGAAGTTAATTCCAAAATAAGGATGAAAGTGATTTGAGTGTCTTTGGCCAAGTAGAACTAATCCTTGGGTCAAGTGAAGTCTGCTGTTCCTATTCACTTTTTGTGTGTGTGTGTGTTACCAGGGATCGAACTCGGGCCCTTCCTATTTGTTTGTTTTAACAAAGATGACAAAAGCTGTTAGGCTGTGTGAGTCTTAGTCTATGAGCTACTGGGAACAGTGAGGCATCTCAGGATGCAAGTTAGTGTTGCCCTAAACCTGTCTATCTTGAGATTCCTTCGGTGTCTTGTGCCCACGGTGTCTTTAGCAACCCATAATCCTGAAAGCCACTTCTAGCACCTAGATATAGGAGTCTCTAGAACCCTGTATTAACCTCTTGATGGTTCCCTTTAGGGCTGTGTTCTGGAAAAGGATGAGAATAAAAAAGCTTAAATTTCAGCCATTCAGCTATTCATTCCCAACTGTCCTTATAAAAGTGTCAAGGTGTTTGCGGGACCATTGTGGTGACCAATCAAATACCACCTTTCCTGGAACCAAGTGATGATCTGTGTATATGCTATATTTTCTCTATGCTGAAAATTGCTTTATATATGTTGATTTTATGGGTAATGCATCCTTTCTGGAAACATTAAAACAATATGTAGACTGTGGTTTCCTGAGGCCTCATCCACTTTCCTGGAGACGATCTCCTTCGACCTTTTAGCACAGACCTGCTCTGTAGCTTGAGTGTGTGCTGCTTATTGCAAGTCCGGCTTTGCTTCTCGAGGTCAGGCAACCCTGTGGAGTGATTTGAACTATGGGCTTAGAAAAGTGCCATGAGCCATCAAGGGTACAAAACAGAATCAAAGGCCTTAGATCCTGCTGTTAGCAGGCAAAGTAAACACAAGCAGGTGTGTCGGTAACAGAGAAATCTGCTCGCAGGCACCAGGAAGAGAGGGAGGCTCTGGGCATGGTGAGGTTGTAGATCCTGTCTCTCTCAGCCCCTTGCTCACTTGTGCTTCCTCATGTATATACCTTAACATGTGTGTGTTGACATCTTCTGAAACCACAATGGGGTTTCCCTATTGTTCTGAGATTGTAATGCTATAATTGCTTTAGTGGTATGTTTAGGAATATGGAATTTTATGTGGAATTATTAATAATTATAAAATGTCAGGTCTTTGTTACCCTCTCTTTTATCCCCCTTCAGTATTGGTGATGAAACCCAAGACCTTTCACACTGAGCTGATTCCTCACCCATTTTTTATTTTTTATTTTTTTTGAGACAGGGTCTTACCAAGTTTCTTGAATTGCTCAGGTTGGGCTCAAACTTGTGATTCTTCTGCCTCAGACTATGTGAGTGTCAGGATTATGGGGCATGCCACCATGTTGGGCTCTTGTCCACCAACATTAAAAAAGCTTATTTCTGCCGGGTGTGGTGGCTCACGCCTGTAATCCCAGCACTCAGGAGGCAGAGACAGGAGGATTGCTGAGTTTGAGGCTTGCCTGGGCTACATAGTGAGCTCAGGGCCAGCCTGAACTACAAAAGTGAGACCCTGTCTCAAAAAAAAAAAAAAAAAAAAAAAAAAAAAAAAAAAAAAAAAAAAAAAAAAAAAAAAAAAAAAAAAAAAGCGTATTTCCACCATCCTTGCTTACCCATTTACCAAATATTTCTGGGCATCTAAACTATGCTACTTACAGGCATGCTTTACACTTGTAAGAAGCTTTGATTCTAATGGAGAAGCAGACCCTAAGGGTCATCACTGACATACAGTTATATGCACAGTCCCGAAGGAAGTACACAGTGGATGCTGACGTGGCTTTTATTTTAATTAGGGATTTAGAGGAAGTTTCTTTGAAGAAGTGCCATGTAATTTGATACTGGAGAATTGACAGTTATTTCTTTGGCAGTAGATATATTTAGGATGATTCCAGGCTGAGGAACAGCAAAGGCCCTAAGAGGATGAGACATACTGCTTAGGAGTCTAAAAGAAGCCCAATGTGGTTGGTGCACATTGGAGCAGGGGAGAGTCCCTAGGGGAGGCCAGGGTAGTGAGAGGGGCTGGGCTGGGGAAGGAATAGACCAGACAGTATGGCCCCCAGGCCCTGGGGTGGACTACATGGGGATGGAGCTGTCATTTATACACATGAGACATGTCATTTGGGGAGATAGCAGTCATCCTGTTTTGGACAGGTTTCATTTGACATCTAGCTGAGATATTGAATAAGTGTTTGGAATCTTCAGAACCTTGAAGTGGGATGTGTGAATACTTTAAAGGCCTTTAAACGAAGGAAGAGGTTGGAGCGCCCCCTGCAGGATAGAGAGTGTCAAGAGATTAGGGTCAAGGCCGGGCCTAGGGAGCCTGAGGAGGATGTCAGCAGAAGAGATAGAGATGATAGCTAGAGAAGGAGGAGGTAGATCAGGTTAAACCCAAAGCTGGGAAAAGAACGCTTCAAGAAGTCGGTGGCTGTGTCAAATGGTGCAAAGGGTTGAGTAAGGTGAGTTACTAATCGGCAGTGGGCAGGCAACGTGGTGGCCCTTGGTGACTCAGTGAAAGTTGCTGTGGAATAGTAAGGAGGGGACAGAGATTTGATTAAAACAGGCTGAAGGATGACAGTAGGGGAACTGTGATAGTGAGTGTAGATCATTCTTGAGAATTTTATAGAAAAATTATAAATATATGGAATATATATGTGAAAGAGAGACAGAGACAGCTGAAGGGGATCACAAAGGAACGTCTTTGGTAGGACACGGGACACAGCATGTTTTTTTTTTTTGCTTTTTGGAGACAGGGTCTCGCTTTGTAGTTCAGGCTGGCCCTGAGCTCACTATGGTGCCCAGGCAAGCTGCCGCGAACTCGGCAATCCTCCTGTCTCTGCCTCCCGAGTGCTGGGATGACAGGTGTGAGCCACCACGTCCGGCATTGTGGTATGCGGTGTGGATTGTTGGTGGGCGTGTCTCCATGCCCAGCATTATATGTGGTGACTGGGGATCGAACTCAGGTCCTTGCGCTTGCGAGGCAGGTGCCAGAACCACTGAGCTAACCCTCCTGCCCAATTGCAATAAATTTTTTAAAAATCTACAAAACAGAAGTGAGGATGACTTCTTGTCATGTATTCCAGCTGGTTCATCTACTGGTGCTTTTCATCTAGGCTGCCATTCCTAGGGATTGCTTCTCTCGCCTGAGGGGGAGAGAGACTTTCAAGCAAGCCTGAAGCTTCCTTCAGCCCTGGCCTGACCTCTGGCTTCCCCTCTGTTCCCTTCCTGCTGTGACCTCATTGAGGGTTCCTTCTATCTTTGTCCTCAGGGTTCCTCCAGCCTGGCGGAAAGAGTAAGCCTAACCATGAGCCCATCCTTGCTGTGAACCCTTGGTTGTTACTGCTTTAAGAATCTGGAGGGGACCCTGGGGCACAGGCAGTGGGGGAGAAGGAGGCCCTGAGCAGGGCAGAGTCCCCTCTTCTTCCAAGAGGAAGGGTGCCCAGGAGTACCGTTCCCACGCTCAGGACTGGCTGATTAGTCTCCAAGGTTTGTTTGTTTTTTTTTTTTTAGACAGGGTCTCGCTTTGTAGTTCAGGCTGGCCCTGAGCTCACTCTGTAGTCCAGGCAAGCCTCTAACTCAGCAATCCTCCTGCCTCTGCCTCCCGAGTGCTGGGATTACAGGCCTGAGCCACCACGCCCAGCACTGTGGTATGTGGTATTGATGGCTGGTGGGCGTGAGTCTCCACGCCCAGCATTGTGTGTGGTTGCTGGGATCGAACTCAGGACCTTGCGCTTGCAAGGCAGGCGCCCGAACCACTGAGCTAAATCTCTAGCCCTAGTCTCCAGGTTTTTGCTCTAGTCTGAATCACAAAGCAGGAGGTAGGAAAATTTTGCTAAAACTCAGGACCAGTGTCTAAATCAGTGCCTCTCCATTCCAGCTGTCACTGAAGTTCCAGCCCCTTATCTGATGGTCAAAGCTACAGGTGTTGGGATGATGCTTTTTTTTTTTTTTTTTTTTGCAGTACTAGGGATCGAACTCTAGCCCTTGTGCTTCCAGTGTAGATGTGTTGCCACTTGAGGTTTCCCGGAAGCAGGAAATTTCTGACCCTCTTGAGGAGTGGTGGAAAATGGGAAAAGCTTCCCCTAAAGGGGCCTCATACACACATTTGTTTAGGAGGCCATACACTGTTTCACCAGGGCAAGGAGTTGGAGGAGGAGAGTGGAAAAGAGAGGAGAACAAATGTGGAGACTTCCAGACTTTCGAACCCAATGATCAGGCAGTCTGCCTCCAGCATTACTAAGAGCAGGTTGGGCCAGGAAGTGAGCAATTCTCCTTTTGCAATAATGGAAATGTAAGGAAAACATATCGGAACATAATTTCTATAGCTAGAATTCAGCCAGAGAACTGGACCTATTGCTTCTGATCCCAGACAGATGTGCTCAAATCACAGCCTCTGTGGCGGCATTGCTGGAATAAAACTAGACAGGTGGGAAATCGTCTCTGAGTGCTGGGAGTCTGAATCCCTTTCTCACCAGAGTTTACCCACCAGGACAGCTTTTCTCCCATGTTGTGATTTGAAATGATTCTGTTTAAGGTGAGAGGGCTGGAAAGATTCTTAGATTGCTTCTCAGGGTCTATAGGTCTTTCAACACATTAGGACTCAAGACTGCTTTGTGCTTTTAATTTTTTTTGGTAGGAAGTGTGCAGGGCAGATGAGGCCATGAAGACTTTCCTGTGTCGTGGAAAAGCTGCTTCCCAGCAGGGGGCATCCTTACGTAATGAATTTCTCTTTACCACAGAGTTGTTCACAGCTATTGAAGGGCACGAGGGAACAGCTTTTGCTGCTAAAGGCTTTGCAGCTTAGCTTGCTGTTGGCAAGTCACTTATACATAAGGTGTTAAAGTGTTAAGAAGACTCGTTCCAGTATTTTTCTTAGTTGGGTAAGTGATAAGTTGTACTATTAATGGTGGTAACAGATCATAAAATGGTTTAGTCAAATATCTGGTGATTTTATTTACTTATAAATTCCACAAACTTTGATGGTGTACCTTCTGTGTACAAGGTATGGAAGTGGGAGTGGGTATCTGCAGGTGAGCCTGAATCTAATCTTCCTGAAAAGAGCTAACACATGAGGGGGATAAAACACGAAAGCAGGAAGTGAAAGTAAAAGAGAACACACAGACACACGTACACAGACACACACCCAGACATGTGCACTCTTGTTTGGGAACATTAACTCTTCTAACATCAGTTGTTGGAAGGCATGAGAATTCTCTCTATTTCCTGTTGTAGATGGCACTAGAATAGTCAGGCTGTTTTCCAGTGTTTTAGCTTGTGCCAAAATTAATTTGTTCGGGTCTCCTTTCTTCCTATTTTCAAACTCCAGGTATATTTTTAAAAGGAAATTAATCTGTACATTGCATTTCCACCCATGATTTTTTTTTTTTTTTGAGACAGGGTCTTGCTTTATAGTCCAGGCTGGCCCTGAGCTCACTGTGTAGCCCAGGCGAGCCTCGAACTCAGCAATCCTCCTGTCTCTGCCTCC
>PVIC010033053.1:0-20338 GCA_004025085.1 Thryonomys swinderianus
TTTTTTTTTTTTTTTTGAGACAGTGTCTCGCTTTGTAGTTCAGGCTGGCTCTGAGCTCACTATGTAGTCCAGGCAAGCCTCGAACTCAGCAATCCTCCTGTCTCTGCCTCCCAAGTGCTGCGATGACAGGCGTGAGCCACCACGCCGCCTATTTGAGAAATTTAAATAAGAGAAAACGTATTATCTCATGTAGATGATTTCTTCCACTTTCTTCCCTCTGAGACTAACATGTCATGTCTACTCTTAGTTTGTATCTCCTTGCTCCTGAGTAGTGGTACCTTCTACGCTCAGAAATTTTCCTAGGTTACCATAAGCTGTGAGCCCGAAGCTGAGACAAAGGTGGGTGAGAAATGATATTTTGAAGCTGTCTGCTTAAAATGTCTCAGTGTGAAAGGTGTCACAACAGCCGAAACAAAAACTTGGGTGAAGGATCAGGGACCAAGAGTGTGGAAATGGGGAGATCAAGTGAAACCGAACAGGTAAAACGTTCTTCAGTCTGACCAGTTATTTCTCTTCTCACCCTGGAAGAAGAGAACTCCAGATGGTGCCAGGACGGTTGTCTGTGAGGGGAAAGAAGCAAGAAGGTCTGGCACAGGGGGTCAGGGGCAGGCACTGGTTTTAAGGGAGAGTGACAGGGGGTGTAATGACTTTATTAAATATACTTTTAACAAATATTTTAATGCTTGTTAGATTCCACATGTTGTGTTCAGGATTGGATTTAAAGTGAAGAAGGAGCCGGGTGTGGTGGCTCACGCCTGTCATCCCAGCACTCAGGAGGCAGAGGCAGGAGGACTGCTGAGTTCGAGGCTTGCCTGGGCACCATAGTGAGCTCAGGGCCAGCCTGAACTACAAAGCGAGACACTGTCTCAAAAAAAAAAAAAAATGATGAGGGAATAAACTCTACAATAACGACAAGAAGAGATTATCATTGCTCTTAAGTAATTTATAGCTTAATCCCTTAATTTAAAATTTCATTCTGTTCCCAATCTTATATTTCAGATATAACCACATTGCTTGTAGAGCTCCAGTGGCGCAATCGGTTAGCGCGCGGTACTTATATAACCACATTGCTTGAATATGCTTGATACAATTCTTACAATTAGCACATCCAATTAACTATCCAAAGGTATTTTTTTTTTTTGGAAATGACTATGTTTCAGTCACTATTTTTGATTCTGGGACCAATGCTTAAGAATCTCTCATTGTAAGCTAAAGCACCAAAATGGTATTTTACGAGCATTCTAAATATAAGCACAATGTTATTTGGTGGAAAATTTTCATTTTTAAGAACCTTGTCCCCCTACAAAAGCCCCAGACAATTACACATTCATTGCTTTCCTTAAGTGCTATCCATTACATAGCCTTCACATAGTATTTCAACATGAGGTTAATTGCAACTAAAGAAAAGTTTATGATTAGTGCAGACAGGTATTTTTCTTCATTGTCTAATACCATAAATCCATTAAATTCCTATCCATCTTGTCATCCTCTCCTTGAAGACTTGGTTATATGACCTGCAATACGAGTTCAGTTTCGTGATTCTAATTGTGATTGGCAGAGAGCTTTCAGAGTTGCAATAAATTCTGTCACAGGCAGAGAGGGATTCGGTATCACTTCAATTCCACTGTGAAATCTAAATTTTTAACTATCTTATTACTGGTGAATAGTCTCATTTGGAATAAAGAACCACAGCAATAAATGTGTAATTGCCCAGTTTTGGGGGGGAGAAAGACCTCTTGAAAAATGAACATTTTTACCAAGTAACCAAGTATCATAACATTCTGCTTATATTTAGAATGTGCTTAAAATACCACGCTAGAGCTATAGCTTACAATGAGCAACTCTTAAGCGGGGACAGTGACCAAAATGTGTGTTTCTCAAAAAGTGTTGCTAACAGATGAATGGGCCTGAAAAACCGTAAGAACAGTGTCACGTGTATTCAGTTCTTCTAGCTTTGATAATTGCACTAATTTGCATGGGAGGGTGAACTTGGAAGTAGATTACAGATATTTTCTTTTACCCTTCACCAGTGATGTATACTGTTGCTTTGACTTCACATTTTGGGAATGTTTTGTAGCTTCGGTTGTTTCCCAGGTTGTTTTCAGAGCCCATAGGTAACCCTGAGATGAGAGAAGAGGGACGGCTCTTCTCCATGAAAGTAGACAAGACATTTTTCTTTCTGAAAAAAAAAAAATGGTCATTTCAGGGCCTCTCTGGTGTGTCCTCATGTCACCGCTAAGTGTGTGCAGTACCTGTGTGTGTATAAACAGTAGCCCATATTCCCATGATACATGTATTCCTCCTTGAAATTTCAGTTGTTGACATGCTGGAACAATTGGGTGCGTAAATTATTTCTGCCCCCAGGCACTATAGTTTGAGCGGCCAGCACTCACTCAGCTGGCCACCACAGGTCTCCCTGTCCTTGGCAGCATTACAGGGGCAATATTTTTTAACATGGATGAACAGCTCTTGAAAATTTCTTCCATGTATTAAGCGTGAACAAGCCTTTCTTCAACATCAAGCTTGCATGTCTTCCCTGCACATTTATTTCTCTGCACCAAACATATTTATTGGGGCCATTATGAGAAAAATCTCCCTCTCCGTAAATGTTTGTCTTCCCCTTTGTCTCTTTTATAGGATCATGAAGAAATGATGGAAGGTCTTGTTGGGCACTTTGCGTGTGTGTTTGTGCTCTTGTGCTGGGAGTCCCCCTCCAGAGAGCTGTCACTGTAGAGTCTTCTTTAAAAGCCAGACGCCAGGCTTTGATAGTTTGCTGTGCGGTGAGAAATGGGCTAAGTGAAAAAATAAATTAGAGGCAAGATTTACCAAGTCAGTGAAAAGTGGAATCTTTTTTGCACCAGTATTTGCAAAGGATTTCTCGGTTTACCGCGACTGCCGGTGTGGCTGCGGTGCACCTCATGCTCGTGGCTAGTCCTTCACCTGATCACCTTCCAGCCAGAGAGCTCGTACATGAGGTGTAAGTTGTGGGATTTGGGATTCGGGTAAATGAATGCTCTGATAATAGCCTTCTGAAAGCGTCATGATCGTAGAGTGCGACGGTTTCGTCTCCGTTGTCACTTTCATTGGCGTGAGAAAAGTCTAGGAGATCAGGCAAGCTTGCTGCTGGGCGTGTCGGGCTGGGCCTTTGGAAGACGACTTTGTGGATGGCATTTGATCCCCGGCCCTCTCCACCGGTGTCTCAGCTCACTCCGCCCCCCGGAGCTGAGCGGCTGGCCTCTGCTGCACCCTTCTGCCAGGATGCTTCGGCTTTAGAGCCGGCTGACCGTGGTCTGAAGCCTCTGAGACTATGAATCAAAGTAAATTTCTCCATTTAAGTTGTCTGTGGGGCATTTTATCCCAGGAATGGAAAAGCTGATCTATAATATATAGACACAAACACTAGAAAACAGTTGTGTAAGTAAGTGATACAAGAAAATTTTGCCCAGATAGCCTGATGTGTCCTGATTCATAATTAAAGTAAAATTCAGGGGGGTACCTTTGAACCTGTTTGTGAGCTGCCATTTAAGCGTCTAGGAATCTAGAGTGACCACTGGACGGTGGAGGTTGACTTTTCTACTGCTCTGCTGGAAAAGAATGGAAAAGCATATTAGCACAGTGACTCCAGCAATCGCAGCTCCCTCCACCCCAGAGCACCGTGGCCGCGCAGCGGCAGGCGGGCGGGAGGCAGGGAATCCGCATCGGTGCACTGTGTCTTCATCGCTGCACTGTGTCTTCATCACGTCTCACACAATTCTCCCCCAGTCAGGAGGGGTGTCGGGCACAAAGCGCCAGAGGAGGAAAGCACATCTTCCTGGCTAGAGCGAACAAGGCGAATTGGGGTTACTTTCCTTTCAAATACCCATGTTTACAACCACATTCATCAGGTTCATTTCGGGGGCCATGTGAGTCTGCTGTGGGGACCTTTCCTCTTGGTGGCCTTGGTGAGCACCGGGGAGATCAAATGACCCTCTGCTGCAGGCAGAGCGGGAGGGAGGAGGAATGGGGACAGAGGTCAGTCCTGGGACATGACCACTACCGCTGCTTCCTGGGCAGGCCTGTTTCTAGGGAAATTTCGAAGGACCCATTTTTAATCCTTCACCACTGCATATCCATACCCTGCTGTACTCGAAAGCGTGAGATAAGACTCAAGTCTCAAGTTGCTCTAGTGTAGTATATTTGAAAGCATCTTGAACCTGACCGTATACCCTTGTTTTCTGGGACCACCCATCCCCGCCAGTGATTTGCCTCGAAGGTTTATGTATGAATATATTTTACCACTCTTTTAAAACATTTTTCTACAACTGAGGTAAAATTTTACATGTGAAATCTTAAGTGTACATGACTCAGTTACATGGAATGGATGTGTACAATTGTATAACCAGCACCCTAAACAAAACAGCACATCTTATCAGCTCAGAAAGTCTTGAACCTCCTTCCAATCTCTTACCCACTACCAGCACACTACTTTAATTTCAGTTACCACAGGTTGATTTTGCCTGATCTTCAACGTCAGATGAATGTAATCAAATAGTACTTCTCTTTCTGTTTTTTTTTAAATTTAACATGTTTTAGAGATTTAGTTATACTGTTGAGTCTACCAGTAGTTCATACTTTCTTATAGCTCATTAGTATTACTAGTATTCCACTAAATATGATATAATTTACTTATTTTATTTTGAAAGACTTTTAATTTCTTCACTGAGTTGGTCTGTTGCAAAGAAAGTCAATAAGTATATTCTTTTTTTTTTTTTGAGACAAGGTCTCGCTTTGTAGTTCAGGCTGGCTCTGAGCTCACTATGTAGTCCAGGCAAGACTCAAACTCAGCAATCCTCCTGTCTCTGCCTCCCGAGTGCTGGGATGACAGGCGTGAGCCACCATGCCTGGCACTGTGGTATGTGGTATTGATTGTTGATGGCCATAAGTCTCCACGCCCAGCATTATGTGTGGTTACCGGGGATCAAACTCAGGACCTTGCACTTGTGAGGCAGGCGCTGGAACCACTGAGCTAACCCTCTGGCCCAATAAGTATATTCTTGTAAAAGCCTTTTTGTGGATGTACCTTTTCTTGTGTCCTTATTAGCTATTAGTGAATAGAAATTCTATGTGATAGGATAGGTACACATGTCATTTTAAGAAGCCAGCTGTTTCCTGAAGCAATCATATCAGCAGTTCTAGTTTTCCACATCCTTGCCAATACAGTATATGATGTCTTCAGTCTTTTTTAATTTGAACTAATTCTGTGAATGTAACATGGTAGGCTGTTGTGATTTTTATTTTGGATTTCCCTGGTAACTTTGTGTACTTACTGGCTGTTGATAAATATTTTTTTTGGTAAAGCCTTTGTTCAAAATTTTGCCATACATTTTTTGGATACTTGTCTTTTTCTAATTGACTCATAGAATTTTTATCTTCCATATATGTATTTTGATACGTGTACATGCAAATATTTCCTTTCCATCTGTGGTTTGCTTTTTTATTTTTCTGTCTGTAGATAAATCAAACTTTTAATGTTAATGAAAAAACACTATGACAACTTTTCATAGTCAATACTTTTTAAAATTTTCACTAAGAGCTATTGCCCATTCTAATGTTACAACCTTATTCTGTTTCACCCTGGAAGGCTCATAATTATAGCTTTTAATTTTGGGTATATAACCTATTGTAAATTAATGTCATTGTAAGTGGAAAATAGGAAATGAGTTTCATTTCTTTGGTTCTTTTTCAACTGTTCTACCATCATATATTGAAAAACATTTTCCTTTCCATGATGGGTAGTTCTAACATGCTTGTCGAAAATCATGTGAAATATGTGCAGATGTGTTTTTAAACTCCATTATGTTCCAAAGATCTATTTATTCTTACTTAGAATAATATTGTGTAGTGTTAATTACTGACTGTAGTAAGTTTTGATGTCAAGTAGAGCAAGCTTTCTAATGTAGTTCTTTTTAAAGAATATTTTGGCTACTCTAAGCCCTTGAAATTATCATAGAGCTTTAAGAAGCAATTATCAATTTTACTAAAAAAAATGTGTGCTGGGATTTTGAATGAAACTGTGCTAAACCCGTAGATGAATTTGCAAAGAAATTATATCTTAAAAATATTGTCTGTTTCAGTGCCGGGCGTGGTGGCTCATGCCTGTCATCCCAGCACTCGGGAGGCAGAGGCAGAGGCAGAAGGATTGCTGAGTTCGAGACTTGCCTGGGCTCCATAGTGAGCTCAGCACCAGCCTGAACTACAAAAGCGAGACCCTGCCTCAAAAAAAAAAAAAAAATTGTCTGTTTCAAATGACAGAAAATTTTTGTAACTCCCTTTAGTGAGGCCTTCCTTAATTTCTTTGTTGTTTTGTTTTGCTTTGTTTTGCTTTTTGAGACAGGGTCTGGCTTTGTAGTTCAGGCTGGCCCTGAGCTCACTATGGAGCCCAGGCAAGCTGCCGCGAACTCAGCGATCCTCCTGCCTCTGCCTCCCGAGTGCTGGGATGACAGGCGTGAGCCACCACGCCTCACCCTCCCTTAATATTTGTAGTTTATTCACCTGCAGAGGTTTATTTCTAAATGCTTTATATTTTCTGATGCTATTATAAATAGAAAGTAGTTGATGGTTAGTGTGCAAGCATTTGACTTTTATGTATTAATCTTGTATAGTACAGCATCACTGTGCTGCACAGAATTCATCATTAGTTTAATAATTATTTGAACTCTCACATAAAGGGCTATATTTTACACAAATAAAAGCTGTTTGGCCTCCTCCTTTTTGTCTCTGTGTTCTCCACCTTTCTCTTGCTTTATTGCTTTAAACTACCATAGCTTCTCGCCCTTTTGGCTAAGATCAAGTGAGTATCTGTTCTTATCAGTTTAAACTACCATGATATAACATTTCTGGTAAAAAGGCTTTCATAGATCCCTTTAATCAACCTCCCAAAAAAATCCCTTCTAAGACTCATTTAGGCTTCGCTTTTTAAAAATCATGATACCTGTTTATCAAATACTTTCTCTCTGTCTGTTGAAATGATGACATGCATCAAACATTGTCTGTTAAGGAGCAAATTGCATCAATTCTCAAAAATTAAGCCAGCTTTGCATACTATAGAAAATTCCAATTGATTGGGATGCAACCATTTTTTAAATGGGACTCAATTTACTAATAATACTTGAAGGATTTTATGTCTATGTTCTGATGGATATAAGTTGTCCTTCTGTTGTTAGGACTTTGCTAAATGTGAGGTTGAGTGTTGCTGACAAGATAAAATGTGTTGGAAAATCTCCTCTATTTTCTTCAAGGTGTTATGTAAGAATACACTATTTTCTTCTTGCGTGTTTGATACAATTCACAAGTGAAGTACTCTGGGGTGCAATTTTCCTTTGTGTGAGACCCTTTAAATTTAAATCACATGTTTCCTTACAATATTGGTCTTTTTGTTGTTCTTGTGTACTTCTTTTTTCAGTAATTTGGTCATATAAATTGTGGAACTGATTGACACTAAATTATTTATAACAGTTTCCTGTTATTATTGTATCTGTAGGACTTATAGGTATATCATTTCTTTTGTTTCAGATATTGAATTCTTATTTTCCTTGATCAGTTTCGTTAAAGGTGTATCAATAAATTATTTGATGAACCGACTTTTACCTTTCTTTTTTATTTTTGAATATTTTTTAAGTGTTAGAGCTGGTCCATTTTACTTATTTTCCCTAGTAATCTTTTCTTTCTTCTCAGCAAGGAGAGCATCCATGGTCTAGCATGATGGATGCAATGATGGTAAAAGTGCCTTCAGAGGAGGACTTGTGATAATTTCAAAAAGATATCAAAATACAACTTGTTAATAAATTTATTTTAATAGTGGGTTATGTAAAAAACAAAAATCCCAAAGATTTGGGACAAAGAAGGCAAGGAAAATGTCAGACTATTGCATTTTCAGAGAGCTGTTATTGAAATTTTCTTTATTCTCTTGTTATGAGGACACAGGGTCAAAGGAACTAAGGCTGGGTAAAATGACAGTCTTTTCAGATGTCTTTCTATTTTCTGTTGGAAAAGTGAGGAATTCCTAATGTGAACCTTACTGCTTTCCAAAGTACGGCTGACATTCCTTTTATATAAAAAAGGAAAAGAGAACACAAACCAACTAAAACACAACACCCTGCTTTTGGATACACTGGATATGCCAGACAAGACACAACAGCAAGTCTTTTGTAGTATTCGAGGGATTGCTCAGAATGCCACCATTTCTGTGGCCTTCATTTAGGTTCTCATTTTTATAGTATATGTTTATGGTTCAATTACCAGACCAATTATAGTTTTGTCTTTTTATTTGTTCTTTTTTATTACCACTTGGGACAAAAAAAGACCACTGGTGACAGACATTTTATTTATGGAAGGCTTTCAACCTTACTGATTAGAATGCTTTCCAGAAAGTCAACTAGTCATTGAGATACTATAAAAACAGCTTTTCAGATTAGAATCATCATGCCAGTGGGAATATTTCCCACTAGTGGAAAGACACAAATGTGAGCTGACTCAGTCCGTGAGAGACACGAAGTCTCCCTCAGGACCTGATCTTGGACCCGTTGCTTCTTGTTTAAGGCTTTCATAACTGATGTGAAGAGGGGAGCATACTCTTGAGTGTTACGGGAAAAAAATCAGTGGAAACTCAAAATGACATAGGTTCTTAACACTTAGTTGAAAAATAACGGTTTGAAAATCAAGGTTTTAAAAAACTCTGGGTTAGTGTCTCAGATTGCTGACTTGATATCTGAGTTCAATTATATTCAGTTTGTTCTGAAAAATACCTGAAGAGTGTGTGTGAGTGTGTGTGTGTGTGTGTGTGTGTGTGTGTGTAAGTCGAGTACAGTGGTTATGGGCAGCAGGAGTGAATCATGAGATCAAGAGGGGTAAAACTGAGAACAATATCAGTATCATCACACAGAAAAAGGAATATTCACAGAAAGGAGAAGGAGAAAAGATCACAGTCTCTTCCATGACCAAGCTAAGAGTAGTTAGGACTTCCTTTTTGATGTGATAGAAACAGACAGAATGAGCCCATGTTTGAAAGTCAGTTAAAAATGTTATCCCTGTGTGTCCAACACCAGGTG
Organism: Thryonomys swinderianus; assembly: GCA_004025085.1. Lineage (NCBI taxonomy): Eukaryota > Metazoa > Chordata > Mammalia > Rodentia > Thryonomyidae > Thryonomys > Thryonomys swinderianus. Next base: position 9,087 of record PVIC010033053.1, read on the forward strand.
TTGCCTAAGAAGTGATTTGCATTCAAAGGCATTGTCAGACTCTCCCTGGCATTCCCTTAAGCACAGAGAACTTGATTTCTTTACTTGTAAACTTGGTCTTCTTGTCTCTGGCTCTGGGGACAATCTTGACATCTCATTCTTCCTTCTCTAAGGGTAGAAAAGTCAGAAAGAGTTCCAGAGCTTGGGAGTCTGCTCATAGCGCACAAGTCCATGAGAGAAATATCCACAGTGATCAAGGAGTAAGGAGAGCCACTAAGGAGCCCCAGCCTGCAACAGGGATGGAAATGCAGAGGACCAGGTCAGGATCATAACCAAGTATATACTCGATACTTCAAGCACTGGGGGCTTGAAAGCACAGAAGAGATAGGAATCTTTGTGTTCTCATTAATTTAATGGGTACATGGTGGATGGATATCTTTGGATGGCTTAAAAGTCAAGAAAGATAGTACAGTGGGCCCTTAAGTTTCAACTGTTCTGACATACAAACAACTTGGGCTATGATCAGAATTTTAGTTTTAACTTAGGACCAAAGTCTTGAGTTATGATCCATATGCTGGCTGCTTGTCTTTCCAGATGGTCTCAGATACAGATTTAACCCTTAAAGAGTCCTAGAAGGAACATTGTGATCTCCTCTCCTGTGTGGGGTTAATTGAGAAATCTTGGGCCAGTTTCTCTCTAAAGATATTGGGATCTGCTGGGAATAGGAGAGAAACTTTGAAGCCTGAGTAGAGGAGCCTGAGCCTTCGCTGACCAACATGAGTTACAGTCAGCCCTCAGAATGAATTGGTTTGGAAGTCACCCTTGACTTACTTTCCTGTGGACTATAACTGAGATTTTTTTTTTTTTTGAGACTGGGTCTCGCTTTGTAGTTCAGGCTGGCTCTGAGCTCACTATGTAGTCCAGGCAAGCCTCGAACTCAGCAATCCTCCTGTCTCTGCCTCCCAAGTGCTGGGATTACACCGTGAGCCACCATGGCTGGCACTGTAGTATGTGGTATTGATCGCTGGTGGAGTGAGTCTCCACGCCCAGCATTGTGTGTGGTTACCGGGATCGAACTCAGGACCTTGCGCTTGCGAGGCAGGCGCTAGAAACACTGAGCTAACCCTCCGGCCCTATAACTGAGATTTTATCAGTCTTGTTGCTCAGATCCCTGATCCGATCCCCAGATCATGGGGCAGGTGCCTTCTTCCTGAGTTCAGTTCTTCCCCTTAGTTCGTTCTGGGACCTGAGCATCTATCTCTGTTGGAGACTGCCCCAGTACTGTCTACCTTCGGATCTTTCGGAGTCCTGCCTGGCCTTGCATTGCTCTCTTTTGTCTGCCTGGACTTCCCGGACTACATGGTTTCCAGAACCGGATCTGTCATCGGTACACACACTTTTCATATCTAGCAGTACTTCTGCCTGAAGAGGACAATCTAGGAAGTTTTCTCAGAGGCAAAGAATAGGGCCGAATATGTGCATGTGATTCTGGCTGCCTCCTGTCCTCCTTCTCACCTAATTGACAAGGGATGTTCAGAAACTCTGGAGGTGAATTCAGGAATTTACCCACAACACAGAAACCCTCGGGCAGGTGCCCACTATTGTCAAGCCTTTGCTCTTTTCTTGGAATGAGAGATCTGAGAAATCTTTGTAAAGGAGAAGGAGAAAGGACCAAATTATTATAGTTACCTAGTGTCAGTACTATACATTAAGTAAAAATAAATTTCCAGAAGCTGCTTTTACTACTTTTCCTAAGACTAGTTCTGAATGTTCTCGCTAATTTAGCCATAGAATTTGACAGCTGAAAATCAAGCAACTGGGCAGAACATTGAGCCCTATATTCTGTGTACATAATATCATGCAGTGCTCTGGAAAATAGCATAAATCTTTATTCTCTGTGAGACACTTGTTCTGAAATGTTTATTGAAGGTGTTTCCTAATCTTCCAATCCCCCACTGCTATTTCTACCCATGGCACCTTACCCCCTTATTTTTATTTATTACTTGGCCAGCAAGACTGTCTGCTGCTATTGTGTTGGAACAACTCAAACTATGCTTACATAGTATATCATTTTGGGTTTCCATTTTTCCATTTAAGTGCTAGACAGCAAAGAGATTAAGGCAAAGTAAATTCTAAGGAAAACAGAGCTGAAAACGTAAGAAAAAAATGTGTCAAAATGTTTAGTTGCATTTGCAGTTTAAATATTTGGAGCAATCCTGCACAGAGATATGAGAGGTGAAGCTGAAGAAGGGTGAGCACTTTAAATTTATTGTAAAGCCTACTTTTGGCTTTCATATATCTGTATTTCAGAAAATAGGAATCTTATGTGAAGTACTTTTAGTATTCCAAACATGTATTCTGTCTGATCTGCATTCTTTTGCTTATATTGTTTGTTATAGCTCCTAATACTTTCATCTGTTTCTACTTCTTATGTTATGCATCAAATTATAGTTAATACTTAGTATCGAACCATAGTTGTTATTTCTTTTTTCTTTTTCTTTTTTTTGAGACAGGGTCTCGCTTTGTAGTTCAGGCTAGCCCTGAGCTCACTATGGTACCCAGGCAAGCCGCCGCAAACTCAGCAATCCTCCTGTCTCTGCCTCCCGAGTGCTGGGATGACAGTCGTGAGCCACCACACCCGGCACTGTGGTATGTGGTATTGATTGTTGGTGGGTGTGAATCTCCACGCCCAGCATTGTATGTGGTTACCGGGGATTGAACTCAGGACCTTGCGCTTGCGAGGCAGGCACCGGAACCACTGAGCTAACCCTCCGGCCCCGTAGTTGTTATTGCTAATGAGTTTTCCTTCAACTTCTAAGACTGGATTAGGAATATTGAGAGTTGCTTCCCACTGACTGTGGCAGACATAGTCAAGATGATCAAGTAGCAAAGAGATCCGTGGTGAGCCCCAGCCTGGGAGAGGAGATGGAACTGGGCAGGCCAGCTTCATCCATAAGGTACCCGTGGACTTCCTTACCTCTCAGATGGCTAAGTTAGGTAGATGTGCTCTTGGCAGTGAGACAGGTGGGGCCCTCAGGGGAGTTAGTGCAGGGGATGAGAAAACAGCACAATGGTGGTTGGAGGCACATCCGCCCAAGGCCAGGATTCAAGATAAAGATGGAATGACCAGGCCAGCGTGCCTCCCTGGAGAACTAGCAATAACCTGAAGATTCAAATTGGTATCTCTTGGTTCATTAAAGTCCACATAAGCCACAGTTGCCCAGATGGGTGGCCAGGACCTTCTGACCCGTATTTTCCTAAGACTGCATTGTTTCTTCCATGTTCTTTCCTTGCTACGTGACCTGCTCCCACATCGGATCTGTATCACTTATGTGGCTTTGATTGTAATCTTGTTGGTTCATTCAAGTTTGACCCACATTGTAGCTACCTTGTGATTTCGTTTTGACCTCATGGTTTTGCTCTATAAAACCTCTTTTGAGAAATAGGCTTTGGGGCAACCTGCTTTCATGTCCCCTTCTGTCTTTCAGGAGATGTCCCTCATTACATTTTTCTTCTTCTCAGTCTCAATAGTTTTTTTAGAATTCATTCTTTTATTTTCAGGGAACACAACTTGGTGTATTAGACATCTCGATGGTTGGGAGTTACATCTTTCTCCATATCACTCAGTTCTTGATCACAATGGATATTTGTGCCATGAACAGGCATGGTGAGCCAACTTCAAAGTTCTGGAACTCATTTCTTCTTTTTTTTTTTGAGACAGGGTCTTGCTTTGTAGTTCAGGCTGGCTCTGAGCTCACTAAGTAGCCCAGGCAAGCCTCGAACTCAGCAATCCTCCTGTCTCTGCCTCCTGAGTTCTGGGATTACAGGCATGAGCCACCATGCCTGGCACTGTGGTATGTGGTATTGATTGCTGGTGGGTGTGAGTCACCACACCCCATATTGTTGTATGTGGTTACTGGGGATCGAACTCAGGACCTTGCACTTGCAAGGCAGGCGCCGGAACCACTGAGCTAAATCTCCGGCCCTCATTTCTACTTTTAACAAAGGGTCGATGACACATTAGGATTATCCCAAGAGCAGGAGATAAGAGAAAGCTTCCAAGTGAAGGAATCAAATAATTTATATTTGAGAAAAAGGCTGTAAATAGTCTGGTATACATCTGTTAATAAGGGCCCATAGGTCTTTGTGATATTGTAATCTCACACCTAAGGTATGCATACTGTAAGGTTGCTAGTATTTTACTCACCTACATCTCAAAGAGACTATCAACCTTTTCTGTGTGCCTTTTTACATCTGTTTTACCATAAATTTTCTGTCTCTTTAGCACCATTCTTGCAATATAAGAGGACATCAAAAATATTTGACCAATTTTGCCATGCTAGATATCTAAACTAAATTTCTTTCCTACCCCTGTCTTTTGTTTTGTTTTGTTTTGCCAAATTTAGAAGTGAAGGAGCCGTACTTAGAACCTTCTACACTAGTCTGGTGGAAACTGTGGGGCTGGGACGCTCTAAACAGTGTGTCTCCACCATCATTCTTTTAGGGCATTTCATTAGATTGGAACAGGTCCCCAGGAAGCAGTAAGATCTACTTTCTGAGGTAGATGAATGAAGCAGGAACTGAGCCAAGGACCAGGTCTCTGAACAAATGTGCTACAAGGCAGGGTAAGAACTTGAGAAACTGGAACACGATCCCCCTTTGAGAAAAAAAATGGATACAGAATGTCCACTAAATGTTGAGATTCACTTGGTGAGGGTTAAAGGTGGAAGTTACGGTTTCTACAGGCAGGACGTGTGGACAGAGACCCTAGAGCTTGCCTGGAGCACATCAGACACTACTCTAAAGGCCACGGTCTGATGTAAGTCTCCCAAGAAAGATCAACAGGAGCTTATTTTGTAAGAACTGTTATAATAGGAACTCTGGCAAGAGCCTTTTTCTCATAAGCTCTAAGATTGCACCCAAATGGAATTTTCGTTCAAATTACCTTGCAGCAAGTGATCTGTTACCAGTATGCATACCAAGGAAGGTTGGGGACAGTTTCTGAACTGCACAGCATATTGAATGGCAGTGAAGTCATTTTCTCAGCCATCTGAAAAGCAAGTCCATGTTAAACCATCAACTCGGCTTGTCTGGGACCCGATGGAAGATAACACACTAATGTGGTCATAAAAATCTTCACCAAGATGACTGGGTCAAGTTCCAAAACTTGTGGAGCCTGTTTTCTTTACAGACTACTTTTTAACATCACACTTGCAAAAAGATAAATGTTTTGTACATGGATGACTGCAGTAGGAGGCAGAGTGCTATATGGGTTATCAAAACACATCTATCCCACTGATGCATCTTTGTGACTTTTATAACGATCTCATTCTGTGTTTATCTCCAGCTAGACTGTGATTCCTTGAGGAACTAGCTTTGTACTTGCAGATAATGTGCTTATTCGCTGTGAGGTAGACCAGTACCTGTCTGCCAAAGTCTGCTTTCCCTTTCTCAGACCACAGGACTGGATCGGTGACCCACAATCCCACTGTGCTCTCACACACATGTGAAGCTGCTTTCACTTAGTGCTTTGGACTAAAGAGGCCAGAAAAATCAAAACATATCCACTGTATTACAGAGAAGTGATGCCCAGATCCCACATCTGGCAAATTCTCATTGACTTGGATCAATGGAGTCTCACTATAAAGCCAGGCCAGCCACTAATGCTGTGCGAATGTATTCAGAGACGTTTTCTTCAGTCTCATCCCTGAATGAAGGTTGAAATGTGGATGTTTCAATCACCAGGCTTTCTGAGTTGATTCTTCAGATGAGTGATATTTTGGAAGGGTTCTAGTGTAAAATATATGGATTTTTTAACCATAAAATTTTTTTAATAAAAGGTTGTGCTTTTTTTTTTTTTTTTTTAGTGAAAGGGTATAGAAGGTGTGTCACCTCCAGCCAAATTGTTCTCTAGTTCCTTTCCCCTTTCTTCTTCCTGCACCTTGTGCACATTATTTTTCCTTTCAGGGAAACATTGCCAGTTCATTTTCTTTCTTTTCAACATTTGACTCAATATTCATTTGTAACGATAAGAAAATTCCAATCTAGGGAGGCCATATTCATTGCCCCAAATGACATTTGATCTTCACAACCTCTGCATTTATTCTGAAAGTCTTCTAGACCCTGAGTGCATCATGGTGACTCTTGTGACAAAACCGGTTTGTTTGAAAAGTGGACAAGTGGTTCACAAACCAATAAAGTACCTTCCAAGCATGGCAGAAAGTCTAGCTCAGAGATTGAAATAAATGATGACATTAATGTAAAAGTCTATTTCTCTTCAGCAAAAACAATTAACTTAATTAACAAACATATACCAAGTTGATAGGGTAGGTTCAAAATTAATGGCAATAAATAAAGCTTTTATTTGGTTTCCAATCAACAATATCAATAAATCTCCTATGTTTTGGAACAATAAATAGAGCTTCTGTATTTTGATAGGTCATGACTCTAAATGCGCAAGTGATTCACTTTTGGTCCTTCCTTAGAGTTTATGTTCAAGTTAAACTTCATTGTGAAAAACTGTGCCATAACTGCAATGAAATATCTCTTCTGAGTCAGTTTTTTTTTTACTCTTTACGCCCCCATTCTAGTAGTATTTGGTACAGTGAAATCCAAACACAGAGAACTTCGACTGATGCCTTGAGCGCTTTGTCAAAGTGGTTTACCTGAAGTTATTTCTAGTTTCTCTACGGTACAGTGCTGTTGAGCTGAAAACATGGTGCATGTGGGATGAGGTAAAGAAAAGCTAAGCGTCAGAGAACTACAGCACACTTGGACTTGTGACTTACATAGATTGCATGTAGATAAGAGATCTAAAGTCTCTTTGTTTTTATCTAAATGTTTCCCTAGCAGAAAGGAATGCTCAGAAAGTTAAGCTAGTTACTGTCTGCAATATCTCTGCTACCCAGCGTTGGCAGTGCCCAAGCCCTAATGGAAATCGCTGTACATCTTCCCTGGGAAGAGTAGTATAGTGCTAAATGGTTAAAAATATGTGTGCTTCTTTCTGTAGTTTTTCTACAGCGGGTCACATAATCAGATATCCACATATGTGGGCTATATGGATTATTTATTGTTAATCTTGGTAATACATAACATCAATTATTATAAGATACTTTAATAAAACAAATAATTATTTGCAATAGTGCAAAATAATTTTGGATAGACCTAGTTTTGGTACCCGTGTTCATTTGAAAGTTATAGTCCTGGCGTAAGTCAGTATCTACGTTAGTGGACCTGCTAGTCCTTTGGACACTTAGGAGAAAATACACCATTTCCAATGCAGATCCAGAGCCACTCATCTGGTGAGGGAGGCTGGTTCATGCGAGGAGGTGGGGTCTGAGTCAGGCACTTGAATTGAGAAAGTGTTGGAGAAGTTGCTGATGAAGATAAGGAAAAAATATGCTCAAGTGGGAGAAAAGAAATTCACTGAGTTTTGGGACAACTGAACATTGGAAAAGCACATATTTAGACAGAATATGGAAGCTGGCAAGTTGGTGCACATCCTACAATCCCAGCACTGAGGGAGGAGGAAGGAGGAGGATTATAAGGTTGAGTCTCCCTTGGGCAACTTAGAGACATCTTGTTTCAAAATAAAAAATAAAAAGGGTTGGATATGTAGTTGGATATGTAGTTCAGTTCTCTTTACTTCCCCCACACATGGAATATGGAAATTCTATAAATATTTAAGCACCCACTGTGTGCTCCATGTTATAGACACCCAGCGTCCGGGGCTGTGGCCCAGGCCTCATGTAGTTGCTGTCTAAAGGAATAAAAATTATGAGATTTTTCTGTGCTCTAAGAATAAAGAATCCTGGCTCTTTAATTTCTCCATATCGGAAAGATTAAGAAAGTATGGAAGAAGGGCAGATGTTTAGTTCATTTCAAGAGCTACATGTTGAACACCTTTACCCTGCAGCGACTTGGACTGGAGTTAAGGACTTTGTTAAGACACAAAGTCCTCCCTCCAGGCAAGCATGTAGTTCCTTTGGAGAGAGGAAGTTGTGGGAGGGTCTTTGTCACAAGCCTGTGATCAGTACCAGGACGGCCAAAAGAAGAGTGCGGAGGAACAGAAACCTGTCACTCAGTCCACGAGGGGCCTGGGCACAGTGTCAGGGCAGGAGTTCTGAGTAAGGCCGCAAAGAAGAGCTTGTGTGGGGCCAAGCTGTGCCAGCAGAGGCTCAGCTGGCACTGTCCCTGCAGAAGAGGTGAGGTGAGCAAGACCTGCGGGTGAAGCTGGAGGGACAGCGTGGAGACCCGGGGCCACCCTGGTTGGGCACGGTAATAAAACAGGAGCAAAATGGGATCCTTGTTAAAAGCACTACTTAAAGTCGCCAGAATAGCTCTGATGGGCTAGAAATGTTAATGGGGCCAAGGAATGGTCTCCCTAAGGGTGTGCCAGGAGGGGGAGTGCACTTGCCCAAGGAGAGAATGGGGCAGCCCGAGCGTGGACGATCTTGAGTTTAAGAAGTCCGGGGTGACACCGCGGTAGGAAGGAGGAGGTGCAGAGGGCCTGCTGGTCCAAGGGGTGTGAAGGGCCTGGGTGAAAAGTGCTGAAGTCACGAGAGCCTCGGTCTCACCCACAAATACATCGCAGTTTCTCCGGGTGACATCCAGAGGTCGCCCAGCTGGGAACTGACTGCCCAGCGGTCAGTGAAATGCGGTGGTCAGCTGGACAGCTCCCCATCGTAGTCATGTGCAGGACCCAGCTGTGAAGAGAAAGGGCTCGGGGTGAGTTATGTGCAGAGCACAGGCCTCCAGAGCAGCTCGAGGTCCTCGGGGCTGGTTTCCTCCATGTCAACCCCAAGCACACAGGTGGGTACAAGAGGTTGGCCTTCCTGCTCTTCACAGCCCTCTGGATGTGTAGTGAGTCTGCACAGGTATGAGGAGGAACAAAATGGAGCTCACCCGTCTTCCCAGCTCACCTTTGAGGTTTATGAAAGGATTGCGAAGGTACAAACCTCGTCAATGTATCAGTCAATAGATGAGCTCATAAATGGGATCGTGTGGGGTGGGGCCTGGGTGCAGGAAGTAGGTCACTGGGGGTGGTGCTTTCGAAGAAAGGGTGTCTTCTCTCTGTCTGTTTGTTGTCTGTCTACCTCTGCTTTCCAGCTTCTATGAATTGAGTGTCTTTCCTCTACCATGTTCTTTTGCCATGAGTTTCCTGCCTTGAAGCCTGCTGACCATAGACTGAAACCTCAGGACCCAAAATAAATGTTTCCTCCTTGCTTTGTGTGTGTCAGGCACTTTACATCAGCAAAGGAATGGTGACTGTTAGAAGCAATAAACCAAAGCTTAAGCAAAGAGCAAAACTTTTTTCCGAAGTTTGTTATACTTAGACTTCACCTAAAAAAAAAATTAGCTTTCTTATTCAGATGGGGTTTTCCGTGATAAATTATTCCTTTTAATACAAAACTACTAGTGAAAATGATCTTCTTAGAATTAAAATTACACAGCTTATCAAAGCCCGGCTGATAAACAAGTCTTAGCCCATGATTTTTTTCAGGCTTCTTACTCCTGGGTCATAATTCTGAGATATTTCATAGCCCTGAAGGGTGTCACTGAGGCTAGGAGCCAGTTTACTCTGACTTTCATTTTGGATGCAGTTTGAAGATTTTTACGTTCCATGTAATAGAAGTTTGATACACCAAGAGTTAGAAACTTTGGTCAATATTGAGTTCAGCTCCAGTTCAGGACAAGTTCTTCTGTAATAAGCATCCAGGTTAAAAGCATTCTAAACATTCAGTTTGCCACAGGTGTCTGGACACTGAGTGCCTCTGTGTAGAGAAAGCCTTTGGGTAGATAACATGAGTTTGTATAGATGGAGCATCTGGATGATTGTTTATTCGCCTTGATTTAAATACTTTCAGGTTATAGACATTTTCTGTTACATACTCTTTTTTTTCTCAACCTTCCCAAATTGAATCTAGCCCTACAGAGTGCAGTTTTTGAAAGCCAGTAGCTTTCCCAGAACTCTTTTCTTGCTGGAGTAGTTAGAACAGGGACACGGCTCCTTCACTGAGGTTTCCTCTGTATTAATATTGTTTCCACTGAAGGTACCAACTGGCTGCAGCAGCTGACACTGTCTGTGTTGGATGATGCTTCTATTATTGCGAAGCAGTACAGGGTGACTACCATACAATAATAGTCTGGCTATTAAGCTTTATAGTTAGTTTTATGTGCTTATATTTTTGTACAAATATTATTGTCAATATTATCATGTTTCAGCCTTAAACATTCCCCTGAGGCAGAACAAATGCTTTTATCCCCAGCTGACTGATGAGGAAATATGCACAAAGATGAAGTATGAGGGGTTATCAAACATACAGTGACTGTTTAAACTTTTAAAGGTATTTATTACAGTACAGACACATTACTCTTAATGCCCCTCAAAGTACTCTTAACACTTATCTCGTCCTTTTCTCTACTTTCCGAAGTGATGCTGGAAGTCCTTCAGGAGCTACTTACAGTTACACAGTGTTGGTCATCTTGGCGTCCTGATTCAGTCCCAACCATTTACCCTTCATGGTCATTTTGACTTTGGAGAAGAATCAGAAGTCATATGATGCCAGTTATGGTGAAAAAGGTGGGTGAGGACACATGTAGTGTTTCACTAGCCTGCCCATGTGTTGGATGGCACTTGGCACCAATATTTACTATATTTTAAAATCTCATTTCATAAAGACATTCTTTTTTGAGACAGGGTCTCGCTTTGTAGTCCAGGCTGGCTCTGAGCTCACTATGTAGCCCAGGCAAGCCTCGAACTCAGCAGTCCTCCTGCCTCTGCCTCCTGAGTGCTGGGATGACAGGCGTGAGCCACCACACCCGGCACTGTGGTATGTGGTATTGATTGTTGGTGGGTGTGAGTCTCCATGCCCAGCACTGTATGTGGTTATGGGGGATCGAACTCAGGACCTTGCACTTGTGAGGCAGGCGCCGGGACCACTGAGCTAAATCTCTGGCCCACGTAAAGATATTCTTTTTTTTAATTGAATTCTTTATTGGTACAATTTATATACATCTCAAAATCACATATAACATTGGGAAATTTGTACCAGTATATGACACAAGTTAATTCTCATTTTTACCCATATCTCTACCCACTCCCCCCTCCTCCCCCTTTATACATGCTCTTTTATTTTCTTTCTGTATCATATTTATTCCTTCCCCTCATCACATTCCCATACCAAGTTTCCTATAGAAATATTCCACTCTATAAAAGCTGTCCTACTTTCTAGAACTCATTTTCATCTACAGGTGTTCATGCCAAAGAGAAG
>PVIC010033054.1:0-20350 GCA_004025085.1 Thryonomys swinderianus
CAGGCTGGCCCTGAGCTCACTATGGTGCCCAGGCAAGCCGCCGCGAACTCAGCAATCCTCCTGTCTCTGCCTCCCGAGTGCTGGGATTACAGGCGTGAGCCACCACGCCCAGCATTATATGTGGTAACTGGGGATCGAACTCAGGTCCTTGCGCTTGCAAGGCAGGCGCCGGAACCACTGAGCTAACCCTCCGGCCCACATTACTTTTTTTTGAGACAGGGTCTCACTTTGAAGTTCAGGCTGGCCCTGTGCTCACTATGTAGCCCAGGCAAGCCTCAAACTCACAGAAATCCTCCTGCTTCTGCCTCCTGAGTGCTGGGATTACAGATGTGAGCCACCAAGCCCAGCACTGTGGTGTGTGGTACTGATTGCCCGGGGGTGTGAGTCACCAGGCCCACGATTGGGTTCACTATGTAGCTCAGGCAAGCCTCGAACTCAGCAGTCCTCTTGCCTCTGCCTCCCAAGTGCTGGGATTACAGTTGTGAGTCACCCACCATGCCTGGCATTGTGGTATGTGGTACTGATTGCTGGTGGGCTGAGTTACCATGCCTGGTATTGTTGTACATGGCTTTTGGGGATTGAACCAGGGACCTGGTGCTTGCTAGGCAGGCACCGGAACCACTGAGCTAAATCTCTGGCCCCACAGCACATTACATTTTAAATGAAGGAAAGCTAACAAGTTAGATTATATTCACATATTCTTCCAAAAACCATACACACAAGCCTACATTTGTAGACATACACATTCATACACAAATACTTGAGATACACAGTACTATGATGAGACTTAAAATCCTTTACATGTAGATGTTATAGTCAAATCTTATTTCTTTAGAAAAAGCAATTGCCATTTGCATAAACAAAGGAATTCAGAAGGCAAACTGGTAGATGACACCCAAAGATAAGTATGAGTTATTGTTAAACAACTATCCTTTAGATAAACAGAAAAAAAATGAAAAGTTTCAGACTCTATCCATTAAATCAGACAAAATTTGGTTATATTCTCACAATGAATCTAGTCAAAGGATATACACCCAAATCTAGTACAAATTCTAGGAGAAGTGAGACAAAAAGATCCTACAGAATACCTAAAGGTAAGTATCCACCAGCAGCAGCACATGGATTTTTTTTTTTTTTTTGGCCTATGTTGTGTTGAGACTCAGAATAATCATATAATTTTAGAGGCATGGAAAAGCCCATAGATAAGTGAAATAAACACATGAAAAAAATGCTCAACAATGAGCAAAATGCAAATTAACACATTCCATCTTACTCCAGAAAGAATGGCTATTATCGTATCAAGTAGTAACAAACGCTGACAAAGGTTTGAGGGTAAAAGAACCTTCTACATTGTTGGTGGAAAGGTACTCTAGTACAGCCACTATGGAAATTAGTGTAGAGATTCCTCAAAAACTGAAACTAGAGTTTCCATTTGACTCAGATATTCCCCTCCTGATATCTTCCTGAAAGAATTAAAGCATCATACCAGAGCCACATGTATACACTTGTTTATAGCAGCATGGTTTGTAATACCTACATCTTGGAAATAGCCCAAATGCCCATCAACAGACTGAGTGGATACAGCAAAGGTGGTATTATACAGTGAAGTACTACTCATCCATAAAGAAGGATAAATTTAAGTCATGTGTAGGAAAGTGAATGCACCCTGAGATCACAATATTAAGTAAAATAAATTAGACATAAGCATAAATGTTACAATTTCTCTTAAATGAGAAACTCAAAAGTGTACTTTAAAGAACAAAACGAGTAAGAAATCGCTCTTCTGCAAATGGGAAGGGGAACTAGAGAAAGGATTTGTAAAGATATGTTCTAGACTTTTACCAATATCTCCCAATGTAATCATTACATACAGGAAACATACAAGTAAACATAAAAAAATGAGCCCACAGAAATTAATTTTAATTTAATTTGTATATAAGAAAGACTAAGAGATTTAAAACATGTTAAAGGCATACATTTATATTTTGCCTTATACTAAAAAGGATTTAAGACAATTGGACCTGGCTAAGTCACCCAATAATGCAAAGTAATGTTCTTAACCCTAATGTACATGATGGTACACCACCATGCATCTTTGTTATCCTTCCAACAGAAAAAGTGCAATATATTTTGTTAAGCAATTTCAATGTTAGCAAATTAGTTGAAGATGCCAAATAAGCAAGACTGCAGAAAAAGAATAATTTATTAAACCATATGGTATTAAGATGAATTTAGGTTCTGTTTGAAGGCCAACAGTAAACTGTAGAGTAACGGATACGGCCTGTTATTTATAGACCTCTACTATTCAAATCACATTTAGCATCAACAGGCTTTTTGTTTTGTTTTTGCAGTGCTGGGGATTGAACCCAGGGCCTCTGCATTGAGCTACATCTCCGTACTTTTATTTTGAGATGTCTCACTAAGTTTACAGGTAGAACCTGAACCAGTGAGTGTCCTCCCAGCCTTTCAAGTACAGGGAGTACAGGTGGATACCACCCTGCTCAAGGTTTTGACTATTCTGAGACTGGGTCATCTTAAGCAGCCAGTGTGACCTCAGGTTTATGATTCTCCTCCCTCTCTACATTCAGCTTGGTAACTAAACTTTTTTTTTTTTTTAAAGCAAATGAACCCTAGATAGTAAAGCAGTGACATTTTAATGCTTAATAACTTTTTGATATGAATCTCCAATGTCTAATACAACTATATTTTAAACTATGCATATATCCTAAAGTTTATAAAAGGCCAAAGTAGAATATTATGGATAATCAAATGAAATTGCTATAAATCATACACTGATGAATAATTATAAAAGAATAAAGTACAATTTAATCCGTGCTTTATTTATTTTTTAATTAGTCTTGCTATGTAGTCCAGGGCTGGCTTGGATCTTGCCATGTAGTTCAGGTTGCCCTTGAGCCAGCCATCCTCTTATCATACCTCCTAAATGCTGGGATTGCAGGTGTGTACCACTATAACTGGCTGAATAAAATTTAATCTTAAATACTACAATTTTATCACATGCTATTTGATCTTGGTTTAGTTCACACAGTTCTTCATGATCTTATATTTCTCTTGGAGGGATCACTGCATACTAAAGATGTGAACAAAGTACATGTTACTAGAAATGCTGAACAGTGTACTGTGTGAATGCTGTTAAATTTTACTATAATTTGGTTGTCAGCATAATATGTTGAAATTGTATTTTAAGAAAGCTATCAAGGCAATCTCTTCCTGCCTTTATCTTTGTTTTTGTGTTCATACACACAACATATGTATATATACACAATTACATACGAACCTTGTGCAATGTAATCTGTTGTGGTATCATCTGTAGTTTTAACAGATACACCATTTTCTTCTAAAATAAAAACAAATGGGAAAACTATTTTAGAGAGGACATTAAACAATAATTTAAAGTTCAAATATGTTCATTCTACCCATACCTGAATTATAATAAAATTACTACAAAAGCTTGTCTACATTGAGGAGAAAAAAATGTAGCTTTACTAAATGTTATGTGTAAATCCATTTTCTGTGTCTCAATGGACATTACCAACATTTCTGGGTATAGTATTCCTAGAATTATCTAAGGATTTTTATCTTTCTAGGAAAATCTGACTACAGTAATGAAAGTACACAGCATACAGTAATAGATATACAGTAATGTTTCTATGCTAAAATTAAAAATGGAGATTATCTTAATAAGATCACGTTCATTTCAGGTCCCCAAATATAAATCTGGAGAAAACTATGTAATTATAAAATGGTAGCAACCAAATTATGACTAGACTTATTAGAGTATTATTATATGATTATATTGCTTTTGATTATAATATCAAATATAAAAGTGATATGGTATTTCTGGCAACCAATTTGTAAGCTAACTAGTATTCAATTAGTCACCTTGCTTGTTGAGATTTGAAGGTGCAGGAACTGAAAACTGATTCTGAGGAGTACATTCTGATTCAAAGATTAATGTCTTTATTAGGGTCTGAATGTCATCCAATCCATGGTGAACAGATTCACATAGCATTCTTTTAAGGAACCCAGTATTGAAAAGGGAACTTGACCTGAAAAAGAAAAATAATATATAGAGAATTGGATCCGAGAAATGTTTATTAAAAAGTCTATTAATTTAACTATAATTAAAATATGTAATTAACTATGAGATAGAGTAATACTGCAATTAAAAAGTAATTTATGATTTAGCATTGTTTTATTCTTTTCCCACTCCTTTTGTCATTTTAGTTCTTTAGTAGTATTTGCCAAAGAAATTTCATTCAAGTTAAATTGGTATTTACTGAGCTCTTGTAAGTAGTACATTACTAAGAAATGTGAGAGTGGTGGGGTGGGGATGTGTGGGATATATATTTAACATTAATCCTATAAAAGCTTCAAAGTCTAGATAGGAATAAATGTAATGCAGAGGTCTTCATAATGTACATCTAGTCAGTAACATAAAATCTTTTTTTTTTCTCCCAGACAGAGTTTCACTATATAGTCCATGCTGGTCTTAAACTTGTTATGTTGTCCATAGGATCCTCCTGCCTCACCCTCCTAAGTGCTTGGATTGCAAGTCTGCTATATCATAGCTGACTTACCCTAAATCTTAATGCTTGTGTATCTATTGAGGTGGCGGATGGGGGAAATCACATAAAAGAATTACACATGATAGTGATAGTGTAAATTTAAAAATGTCCAGAAAGTAAATACGATATGCTTCCATTTGGAAATCACAAGTATAACTGTCAAAATAGGAAATTTAAAGTCGGATAAACCTGGATTATAATACTGATTTTATCACTTACTATGTAATCTTGAGAGATTACTGCTTGACCTTTTTTTTTTTTTTTTTTTTGAGACAGGGTCTCGCTTGGTAGGTCAGGCTGGCCCTGAGCTCACTATGGAGCCCAGGCAAGCCTCAAATTCAGCAATCCTCCTGTCTCTGCCTCCTGAGTGCTAGGATTACAGGTGTGAGCCACCACGCCCGGCACTGTATGTGGTTCCTGGGGACCGAACTCAGGACCTTGTGCTTGGAGGCCAGGAGCCAGAACCACTGAGCTAAATCTTCGGCCCAAGAAATTACTGCTTAAGTCTTGGGTTGCTCATATGAAACTGAAAATTTCTCACAAACTTGTTATGGGAGGGCTGGGGATTTAGCTCAGTGGTTCAGCGTCTGCCTGGCAAGTGCAAGGTCTGAGTTCAATCCCTTATACCACATACCACAATGCTGGGCATGGTGGCGCATGCCTCTAATCCCAGGACTCAGGAGGCTGAGGCAGGAGGACTGCTGCAAGTTCAAGGCTTGCCTGGGCTACATAGTAAGCTAAGAGCCAGTCTGAACCACACAGTGAGATCCTGTCTCCAAAAAACCAAAAAAAAACACTTGTTATGGGAATTAAATGATGTAGTATGTGCACAATGCCTAGTACAAAGTATAACCTTAAGTGAACAGTAGTTGTAATTATTAAGGTTAGAACATATATGTGAAAGGATATGTAATTTTAAAGTACCAAGTGAATGATCAAGTGAGGTGTGGTGGTATATTACTGTAATCTCAGCACTCTAGGAGGCTGAAGCAGGAGGACAGCAAGTATCAAACCCAGCCTTAGCAACTTGTGAGATCATATCTCAAAAAAAGACTGGGGATGTAGATCAGTGTAAAGAACCTAGGCTAAATCTCCTGTACTCTTGCCCTGCTCTTACCCACAAATCAATCTAGGTTAAAGCACCAAGTAAAGACTTCAAAGGGAAGTACAATTTGACTGAAGGTTAGGGGAGATAAGAGAGGTATTCTAGATGAGAATAAAGATATGGACAACAGCTTTGAGTGAGAAAACACAAGGCATGATTTAGAATGTAGTCCTAGAAAACCAGAACACTGAAATTCTAGACCCAACTATGCTAATAACTATGGATAATTTTTTTCTCCCTTTGTGATACTAGAGATTGAACCCAGGACCTCTGCTCTGAGTTACATATTCAGCCTTATTTATTTTTTAGCAAGCACTTAGAGATACTATGCCCTAATTTCCTTATCAGTAAAGTGAGGGCTCTAGACCTTCTTTCTGGATTAGTAATTTGTTATTCTTAATTTTTCCAGTACTGAGTTCAGTAATTAGGATCATTGCACAGGTAACTACATAGGTGAGAGAGTTCTGGAAGATCTAGCAACTATATCATTCTTAAACTATTTACAAAGGATGAAACTAAATAGGCATTAGGAAAAATGTATTTTCCATCCGTGTCAATTTTTGAAGTTTAGTGGATGGCTAAACCTGACCTTATAAAATAATGAGGGAGAAATTTATATTGACTGACATCACAGTGTTGTTAGCAATCTTAAATTTTTTTTTTTTTTTTGAGACAGGTTCTTGCTTGGTAGTTCAGGCTGGCCCTGAGCTCACTATGTAGCCCTGGTAAGCCTCAAATTCACAGCAATCCTCCTGCCTCTGTTTCCCAGATGCTGGGATTACCAGCATGAGTCACACACCCAGCATTGTTGCATGTGGTACCAGGATCAAATTTGAGACCTTGTGCTTGCAAGGCAGACACTGGAACTACTGAGCTAAATCTCCGGCCCCAATCTTAAATTTTATAACAATTTCTAGTAACAAAATTTAAGGTACAGATTATGATTAAAAATAATTTAAGGAGGGCCGGAGGGTTAGCTCACTGGTTCTGGCGCCTGCCTCGCAAGCGCAAGGTCCTGAGTTCAATCCCTGGTAACCACATACGGTGCTGGGCGTGGAGATTCACACCCACCAACAATCAATACCACATACCACAGTGCCAGGCGTGGTGGCTCACGCCTGTAATCCCAGCACTCGGGAGGCAGAGACAGGAGGATTGCTGAGTTTGAAGCTTGCCTAGGCTACATAGTGAGCTCAGAGCCAGCCCGAACTACAAAGTGAGACCCTGTCTCAAAAAAAAAAAAATAATAATAATTTAAGGAAAAAAATATATTAAAAACATAGTAACCAGCCAGGCATGTAGGTACACGCCTGTAATCCCACCACTCTGTAAGGCTGAGGCAGGAAGATTACAAGGTTGAACCCAGCATTGGCAATTTAGCAGTAACTTAACAAGACCCTGTCTCAAAATAAAAAATAAGGGTTGAGGACATTGCTTATTGGGAAGGCCCCAGTTCCATAAAAGAAAATAAAAATAAAATTTTAGAAAGCGTTCAGCATGCATTTCAGTGGTGTATTTTGATTTCCTAGTATTGCAAGCAGCAAAACACACTAACTTGTTACCTGTGATAGAAAAGCGCACAAGCATTAAATATTTAAACAACTTTATTCTCCTTATAAAAAAGTAATTCCTCTAAGATCTTTTGTATTAGTTGGTTTTTCTATAAAAAGTTACCACTATCATTTTATAATCATGACTTAGTTCTACAATGATCAATTTTAAGTCTCCTTTTTACCACTTGGGAATGAACTGTCTAGGTTGAAGCTCATACAGGCTTCCTTTTTACCCCAAGGTCTTTTAGGTTTGCCATAAATTAGGGAGAATAATAGAATGGCAGAGGTTCAGAATGATGAGAAGAGTCATAATTATTTGCCTAGACTTAAAACTGGATCTAAATTTGTTTGCCTTTTACCACGTACAGCTAAAAACTGACAATCATTAAATTAGTATCTCAGTCAATTCTAAATATGCTGTTATACTTAGGCACATACCACAGAGGTCCAAGTTCTATTGCTGTCTTTCCAGGCATGCTTCCATGACAGTTACATGGCAACTGTCTATATGGGTTTTCTGTTAAAATATAAATAGATAAAAAGAGCAATCAAAGGAGAAATAACTAAAGCAAACAGTACTAATTTTTATTGCAGCTGCTATATACTGATGATCTACTATGTGCCGGGTATTGTGCCAAGTTTTTCTTTTTTAAATATACTTGAATATTTTAATCCTTACAACTATCTGAAAGTGGATAGTAAAGTCTCAATCATCTATATTAGAAGATTAAAGCTTAAAAGCTATTAAAGTTAGAAAGCTATTCGTGTCAAATGGCATATTAGAGACCTAACTGAAACTAGTTTATAGTTATTACATTAAATGAAATAACAAGAACCTCTATATTTTAAAATTAGCAATTGAGATATATTGACATACAATAACATGTATGTATTTTTAAAAAGTAGCTGAATTCTGACAAATGTATAATCCTATGTAACTAGCACCCTGATCTTGTCAACTTTTCTGTAATTGGAAAGAAAAAGAGTTACTCTATTTCTATTATAATAGACCTGATTCATATTTAGCTCTAAAATGTATGCTAGAAGAACTTAATTCAATTTAAAGGACAATAGGAGGCCAGAAATAACCACAAAGAAATTGGGGAGGTTCTAGCATTATTCTTTGTTTTCCAAATAGGCGATAGTCTATAACAGGACTTTAAAATTCACTAAAGGCCCAGAATAGTCATTTTATTTTTATTCTTTTGGTGGTGCTGGGGGTTGAACCCAGGACTTCATGAACGCTAGCCAAGTGCTCTACTGGTAAGCTGTATCACCAGCCCTCACCATAGTCATTTTTAATTAGAAACTCCAACTAACCTCTCCCACTTCCAGGCCATTCCTGGGATGATCATTTATTTTCTCAGAATGGCCTGATTCAACCAACCAGTATTAGATATACCAGAAAGCAGGATGATGGCTCTAAGGACACAGGCTCTACCTCCTTTTTTAAATTTTTTGTGGTACCAGGAATCGACAAGCTCTAACTTCTAGCTAAATGAAAATATTACTCCATATAGTGATTTTATTAAAACAAGGGATGTATCAGGATGCCCTCTGTTTCTATCACTATATAGTACTAATATACTTGAGGAAAATAAAAACCATACAATGTACATAATAACATAAAAAACATACTATGTACATAGTTTGGAGTTTCTCAAAATCATAGCATCTATCTTAATTTAATGTGGTCAAAATTACCAAGTAGGGGGCTGGGGATTTAACTCAGTGATTCCAGCATCTGCCTGGCATGCACAAGGTCCTGAGTTCAATCCCTGCTACCACATACCACAATGCTGGGCGTGGTGACTCATGCCTATAATCCCAGCCCTCAGGAGGTAGAGGCAGCAGGATTGCTGTGAGTTTGAGGCTTCTCTGGGCTACAAAGTGAGTTCAAGGCCAGCCTGAACTACAAAGCAAGACCTTGTCTCAAAAAACTAAAAAAAACAAAAAACAAAAACAAAACAAAAGACCAATTGGGTTATTAGTTTTGTGTTTTTTTTTTTTTTTTTGCTTTTTTGAGACAGGGTCTCGCTTTGTAGTTCAGGCTGGCCCTGAGCTCACTATGGTACCCAGGCAAGCCGCCGTGAACTCAGCAGGGTTATTAGATTTTTAGGGAAAAAGGGACCCAATCTGTTTTCAGAGACACTGAAAACAAAGGGCTTTCATGAGGGATTCCCTTAATAGATAGTGAATAACACTAAAAAGCCTCTAATAAAAATGGAATAGTAGCTACACATGATACATGGATATACTACCAGCTATTTCAGGGGGTGATGCAGGAAAATCATATGAGCATAAGAGTCAAAGATTAGCTTGGGCAATATAGTGAGACCCCATTTCAAAAGCCAAAAAACAAAAAGAACAGGTATGTAGTATATATGATATCTAATTACTAGAACAGAATAGAAAACACAGAAACAAATTCAAATACATGTAAACAGTGTAAGATAAGAAGGTTGAAGTCAGGTATGGTGGCACACTGTTGTAATCCCACAACTCTGAAGGCTAAGGTAGGAGGTATACTGTGAGTTGGAGGCCAGCCTGGGATACATTATGATTTAAACTGCCTATCAAGACCTTGTCTCAAAAAAACAACAAAAAAAGATGTTCTCAAATCAATGGAGAAGAGCTGACAGATTATTTTGAGTTGACAGATTTAATAAACATACCCTCTTTAAATTACCTAGGAATAAGAAGGATCTTTATAGATATAATCCAGACTACATACAGGTTTGATTAACCTTACAACAGCAAATACCACAAAATCTTTTGTATTAAGAAAAGCTATGCAACAAAAAGAGAAAAAAATTTACAATTCTTATAACAAAGGCTATATGGAGTTCTTAAAATACAAAAAAAAAAAATGCAAGCTACTTCTCAGAGAGAGACTATACAAAAACTAAAAAAAAAAAAAAAAATTAAACCACCCAAAATTAAAGATCCAGTTCATAAATGGGCAGGAGATGAACAGATACTTCACAAAGGAAGAACTACAAATGGTTAACAAATATATGAAAAATGCTTAACATCTCTGGCCATTATAGAAATGTAAATTAAAACAACACTAAGAGGGCCAGAGGGTTGGCTCAGTGGTTCTGGCGCCAGCCAAGCGCCAGGTCCTGAGTTCAGTTCCGGTAACCATATACAATGCTGGGCATGGAGACTCATGCCCACCAGCAATCAATACCACATACCACAGTGCTGGGCGTGGTGGCTCACGCCTGTAATCCCAGCATTTGGGAGGCAGAGGCAGGAGGATTGCTGAGTTCCAGGCTTGCCTGGGCTACATAGTGAGCTCAGAGCCAGCTTGAACTACAAAGCGAGACCCTGTCTCAAAAAAAACCCAAAAAAACAAAAAACACTAAGATTCCACTTTATTCCAGAAAGAGTAGCAATCATTAAGAACTCAAATAACAAATGCTGGTATGGCTGTAGTGAAAAAGGAATCTTCCTGCATTGCTGGTGGGAATGTAAACTTATAAAACCAGTGTGGAGGGGTCGGAGGGTTGCTCAGTGGTTCCGGTGCCTGCCTCGCAAGCGCCAAGGTCCTGAGTTTGATCCCCGGAAACCACATAGAATGCTGGGCGTGGTGACTCACCCCCACCAGCAATCAATACCACATACCACAGTGCCAGGCATGGTGGCTCATGCCTGTCATCCCAGCACTCGGGAGGCAGAGACAGGCGGATTGCTGAGTTCGAGGCTTGCCTGGGCTACATAGTGAGCTCAGAGCCAGCCCAACCTACAAAGCGAGACTCAGTCTCAAAAAAACAAACAAACAAAAAAAACAGTGTGGAAATCAGTTTGGAGTTTCTCAAAGAACTGAAATTAGAAATTAGAAATTCCATATGACTCCACAATCCCCCTTGCTAGATACCTTCCCCAAAGAGGTTGAGTCATCATACAGTACTACAGTGATACATGCATACCAATGTTTATAGTAGCACAATTCATAATAGCTGGATCCTAGAAGCAGCCTGTATAGTAATCAATATACAACTGGATAAAGAAAATGTGATATTTACATATAATGTTATAGTACTTGGCTATAAAGAGTGACACATTTGTAGGAAAATGGATGCACCTAGAAAATACAATGCTAGTGAAATAAACCAGACACATAAGCTTAAATACTGTATGGTATCTTTCACTTGATGGCAGCAAAGTACACACAAAGAAAATGAGAAAGGTTGGACAGAAGGGGGGGAGATGGAGCCCTTGCAAAAGGGAAATAAATAAGATATGCCATGTACAGGAACCTAAAAACACCAATTAATGTAAATACTGTATGTCACAATCATAAGCTAAAATTAATATATCAACAAGAATGAAAAACTGGATAGGGAAATTAAGAGAAGGGGTAGGTCAAGCAAGGAAAGGGAGTTAAAAAATAAGAGAAAACCAGCAATATGTGCAAGTAACCACTCTGAAAGATTACTGTAAACTACATGAAGTGGAAACATGTAATTTAAAATTAAAATTAAAAAAATACAAAAAACTAGAAGAGCATGTCTATAATTCTAGGACTGAGGCTGAGGTAGGAGGATACTGACTGAATTCAAGATCAGGCTGGCTACTCAGTAACTACAAAAGCAGCCTGGACTACACAAGGAGACTTTATCTCAAAACAAAAACAAAACACCCACCACCTAAGAGCTTATAGAAAATTCTAAGGGCACAAGGCACAGTGTCCCTTGAGTCCTCAGACTTGGCAAATAGTAGAAATTTTGTAAATGTTACTAACCAGTTTTTTTTTTTTGTTGTTTTTTCTTTTGAGACAGGGTCTCATTTTGTAGTTCAGGCTGGCTCTGAGCTCACCATATAGTCCAGGCAAGCCTCGAACTCAGCAATCCTCCTGTCTCTGCCTCCTGAGTGCTGGGACCACAGGCGTGAGCCACCACGCCTGGCACTGTGGCATGTGGCATTGATTGCTGGTGGGCGTGAGTCTCCACGCCCAGCATTGTATGTGGTTACCAGGGATCGAACTCAGGACCTTGCGCTTGTGAGGCAGGCGCTGGAACCACTGAGCTAACCCTCTGGCCCTACTAACCAGTTTTTAACCGATAGCTTTTTATGTTTATCCAAAAACATGAACCTTTTTTGGTTTGTAATAGCCCAGATAAAAAGATAGTCTGACTTAGTGGGTAACTTGGAAATCAAGTTATTTCTACATGTTTCAACAGAGGGCAGGAGTTAACAAAAATTCTACAGAATGAGAAAATAAAATCACACACACATCTTGGCCTTTAAAGTTAATCTGGTATGATAAATGACATAGAGCACTGTGATCATTAAAGGAAAATAATATGTATAATTAGGTAAAATCTTATTCACTGGAGACATAAAAGATAAATTTAATATATAGTCATGAAGAACTTGAATTTACCTTCTACCATATTACCATCCTTCTGAAAAATTCTTTCTTCACACCACTGGCAATGGATCAAGTACTGAATCTTTTTGGCTGTTTCATCTGCAGAAGTAGGTCCTCTCAAAACCCTCACAACCACCAAGACAAAATGTTCTAAAGCCACTGCAAATAGTACTTCTATGCCTTTGTTACATCGGGCTGCAGCTCTATAAAAAAGATAATAAAGTTATTTTGTTGTACTATCATTTTCTTTTGTTGGGAATTATATTGACAGTATTGACCTGGACAGTATACTCTGGAAAGGTCATGGAAAATCAAGAAAAATTCAATTTATAGTAGTAGCATTGCTTTCAGAAGGTCATTCCTATATCTTTTGGGTGTTTTGTTTTGTTTTGTTTTTTGAGATAGGGTCTCGCTTTGTAGTTCAGGCTGGCCCTGAGCTCACTCACTATGTTGCAGTTTTATAAAACTGCAATACACAAATTAAAGGGGTCTTCGATTCTCCAGACATGATATGGTCTCAGTAAGTCTATATTTTCTGGCTTTCAGCAGGTGACTCTGCCATCACTGTCTTCATCTATTTTTTCCTTAAGGAGGTCCTTCTAAACAATATACATTCATTGAACATTGACAGCAAAATATTGTAGCGACTCTTAAATATTCAGTGAACAATGAATAGCTGAAGTATTTTCTATCTTATGCTTTTCTTCTGGTACCTGGGATGGAACTCAGGACCTTGTATTTGTGAGGCAAGAATTGTACCACTGAGCTAAGTCCCCGGCTCTTTTTTTTTTTTTTGAGACAGGGTCTCACTTTGTAGTTCAGGCTGGCTCTGAGCTCACTATGTAGCCCAGGCAAGCTTCGAACTCAGCAATCCTCCTGTCTCTGCCTCCCGAGTGCTGGGATGACAGGTGTGAGCCACCACGCCCGGCACTGTGGTATGTGGTAATGATGGCTGGTGGGCGTGAGTCTCTACGCCTAGCATTGTATGTGGTTACCAGGGATCGAACTCAGGACCTTGCGCTTGCGAGGCAGGCGCTGGAACCACTGAGCTAACCCTCCAGCCCCCTGGCTCTATCTTTACTTTTACAAATTTTTTAGGATGAAGTTCTACTAGATTTACCATTTGTGAATTTGTTGCTGTTTACTACAAACATTTTAAAGTGTGTGCAGTAGGATCTTGGCATGTGTACAACATTCATCAGAGTTTTCAATTAATTAGAAAAAAAAATTTGAAGGTCTATGAAGTCTAATAATTTGTATTTAAACTGAAGTAGAAATTTCCATCAAAATACTGTAGAAATTGTTCTGGGCTAGTGATTATTATATATACCTGCATGTTCAGTTATATATGATATTATTATTCTGCCCCCTGAATGCTGGGATTACAGGTGTGAGTGACCATGCCCAGTATTGTGGTATGTGGTACTAGAGATCAAACTCTGGACCTTGTGCTTGTTAGGCAGATGCTGGAAGCACTGAGCTAAATCCCTGGCCCTTTATTTTTTCTTTTCATGCTGCTAACTCCTATCTATCTTAGTGAAATAAAAGATTTGAAATTGTCATTTTTTCCTCACTTACTGCTCTATTTTAAAGTGGAGAATGAGGTTAATATTTCAGGTATAAAGTTAAATAAAATTCTAACAGAACACAGATTAAGAACACATTAAATCAAGTCAACATTAAAGATAGACATGGAATTTATATTCATGCAGAGTTTGCAAAATGAAGTAAACAGTCATATGTAATATCTTTTAATCATATACCAAATCATATAGATACAGTGATGGTAGTTTGGTACCTTGCCACTGCAGCTACAACAATTCTGGCTGCTAGCTCCTTGTAATATTCAGTTCGGACAATGTTACATCCATAGTGACGTCGTGCAACATGTTGGGCTTTGGCATATAAGGAACTGATATCTGTAGAAGTCACTGATACTATGCCAAGGTTTCTTATATTTCTGAACGCAGAATCTAGGTAATTCACAGATGTTCCAAAAGGGTCTAAGTGTCTAAAATCAGAAAGAATTTGGACATATTTAAACTCATATTAGAAATCAAAATAATACCACTAAATTTCTAATAAGATGGCATATATTCAAAAGTAGTCTGCAAATCTATTTTAAACACATAATTCTGTTTTTAATAATAAAAGGAGGGGTCATGAGTGTATCTCAGTGATGAAATGCTTGTCCAGCATGCTTGAAGTACTGGGTTCAATCCCAGTACAGTAAAAATTAAAATAAGTACTAAAATGATCACATAATATGTCAAAAATATAAAAATAAATGGGGCTAAGAGGAAAACTTCATGCCCAGATATTTTATTTCAAATCGAGACATTTTATTTCAAATGTCAGATAAACTAACTGCTTAGGCCAACCAAACAACTATTAATTTTTGGTTGTGCTATTATTCTTTTTCTTTTTGGCACTACAGGTTGAACCCATGGAGCATTAAGCTACATTCTCAATCCCAACACCTCTTTTCCTGAGATGGGGGTCTCACTATGTATTCATGCTGGCCTCAAACTCTTGGCAGTCCTTTCTCAGCTTCCAATGTGCAGGGATTAAAGGCATAAACCACTATTCCTCGGCTTGTCCTCAACCCTTTTTAAAAAAATTTGAGACAAACCCTCACTAAGTTGCCCAGGCTGGACTTGAACTTGATTTTCCTGCTTCAGGAAATCCCTGCTCTATTCAGTGGCAGGGATTAAAAAGTCTATTAATTTAAAAAACAACAATAAAAACAAATCATTTAAACTTTTATCTTACCCCCTTTAATTTCTAGATATGTCTAATAAGTGATACAGCAAAAATTTCCAACTTACATGAAATCAAAAGATCTCAAATGCATTAGTACATTGGCATCCATTTTGGTAACTTTAATATTACCAAGATTTTCTTCTCCTTCTTCAAGATTATCATCATTCTCTTTCTTTTCTTTATTGTCCACCACAACTTTCAATTTGTTTAAATGGCAGTTTTTCTGAATCAGCATCACAGAGTTTTCATTCAGGTCATTAATTGTAACTTTGACTGCATTTCCAAGATGTTTTGCCCACTGTAATCCCATTATACCTTAGGAGAAATGAGGAAAATATGTTTTAAAATTGTAATAGAAAATAAAACAGTATAATTATGTAAACTTTTTTTTTGTTTTTGTTTTTGTTTTTGAGACAGGGTCTCACTTTGTAGTTCAGGCTGGCCCTGAGCTCACTATGTAGCCCAGGCAAACCTTGAACTCAGCAATCCTCCTGCCTCTGCCTCCCAAATGCTGGGATTACAGGTGTGAGCCACCATGCCCGGCACTATGGTGTGTGGTACTGATTGCTGGTGGGCATGAGTCACCACACCTGGTATTGCTGTATGTGGTTATGGAAGATGGAACCAGGGACCTTGTGCTTGCTGGGCAGGCCACGGAACCACTGAGCTAAATCTCTAGCCCTAAACTTTACTTTTTTGAAATAAAAAATCAATTTTGCTTTTTTTTTGAGATTGGGTCTAAATAGCTAAGGCTGGTTTTTTTTTTTTTCTTTCTGAGACAGGGTCTCACTTTGTAGTTCAGGCTGGCTCTGAGCTCACTATGTAGCCTAGGCAAGCTTGGAACTCAGCAACCGTCCTGTCTCTGCCTCCTGAGTGCTGGGATTACAGGCGTGAGCCACCACGCCCGGGATTGTGGTATGTGGTATTGATGGTTGGTGGGTGTGAGTCTCCATGCCCAGCATTGTATGTGGTTACCGGATGGATGAACTCAGGACCTTGCACTTGAGAGGCAGGCGCCAGAACCACTGAGCTAACCCTCCGGCCCTCAGGCTGGTTTTGAACTCAAGGCAATCTCCTGCCTCTGCCCCCCAGGTAGGGACACATAAGCATGTGCCACTGCACTTAGCTGAGATTTTTGTTTGTTTGTTTTGTTTTACTTCGAGACAGTCTCACTTTGTAGTTCAGGCTGGCCCTGAGCTCACTATGGAGCCCAGGCAAGCCTTGAGCTCAGCAATCCTCCTGTCTCTGCTTCCCAAGTGCTGGGATTACAAGTGTGAGCCACCACGCCCAGCGAGATATATTTTAATAAACAAGTTCCTTCAAAATCTTTATTATTTAGTAGTATTGGGGATTGGACCCACAGCCTGCACACTTAGGTGTGTCTCGGGCCTTTTTAAAACATTTTTTATTTTGTGATACGGTGTTGCTAAATTAAAATGCTAACATGCCTAGATTGGGCTCCAATTTATGACGCTACTACTTTAGACTCCCAGGATTCTGGATTATAGGCATGAGCAACCACACCTGACTATCATTATTATACTCTCTCATTATGAAGTTTCTAAAAACAGTTACCACCAAAAATAGTCCTGAAAGATTTTTATTAATACTTCTTAAAGAAAAACCTAGAATATAAAAAAGTGGAAGTAATGGTGGGGCTAATGCTTAAAGGGAGGAAGGGAATTTGGAAGTCCTCTTATAAAGTTTATCCTCATACCAAAGTATGAAAAATAACATTTCTAGAACATTATTAAGAAGAACAACTTTACATACATAAGCAAATAATCAAGAAGAATTAAGACCAAGAATGCTCCTTCTCATAGGCTTCCTATGTGTCCTGGATAGAAGGGACACTGGATAACTGGAGACGGTGACAAAAGCACAGCCCATGTGGATTAGAAAAGTTCCAGTATATGAGAAGTACTGAGCATCTCCATGTGTCTCATAAGTGGAAAAATGCATAAGTACTGTATGTTAAGGACTTCACCTTTTTTATATTCTCATAATCAACTTGTGAGGTGAGTGCTAACATTCTCATTTTAGGGATGGCAAACATGCAAAATGACTGCACAACACGGATACAAGCTTACAAAAGCACATTAAAAGGCTGAACAGATATCCCTCATGTATTAGCTTTAATGATTTCAGGTTTTAAAATAGTTTAAGAAAAAAGAGGTGTGTTAGAGAAAACACTGGGAAATAAATTTGGAAAAGTAGATTGGGGTGAGATTATGAAGGAAATTAAACTGCTGAGAAGACTAGACACCAGACAGTAAAGGCACATGATTAAGCAGTGATGTTATCAGTGCACTGCTACAGAGGCATGGCTGTCTGGTAGTAGCATGCAAGACAAGTTGGACAGGAGGGACAAACTGGAGATAAGAATTATCAATTAGAGACTACTTTAATCGGACTGTCACTAAATCATTAAGTTAGTGGACATGGGAATTATATTACTAAAAAAAAGAAGTTACATCTGATGGCTGAACTGATTGATGTGTAGACAGCAAAGGGGCAAAAATTTAAAATGATTTAAATTCTATCTCCAAGTGACCCAGAGGATATGACTTGGTAGCATCACCTCATCATTTTTCCCGTATTTGTTTTGAGATGTTGCTAAAAATGCTGTTAATGGCAGCAGCAATAATAATCATACAGTACAGATAATACAGATAATACCTAAAAATGCTGTTGATGGCAGCAGCAATAATAATCACACAGTACAGATAATACCTAGTTTTAGAGCATTTGCTACTTAACAGGTACTCTTCCAATGATTTTAACTATATTAATTTACTGAAATATTTACTATTTTAAGATGGAGCTAGCATCTAATGTTTTCCCCTAGAGCTGATCAAACTATCAATTTTCAAAAATGCAGGAGACAGAAAAGTACCATATAAACTATGCCAATACAATTAGCAAAAACCTTGATAGAAGAAACTCTGCAGGTCAAAAAACTTGTCAGGGCTGGAGATTTAGCTCAGTGGTTCCAGCACCTGCCTAGGAAGCACCAAGTCCTGAGTTTGATCCCTGGTAACCACATACAATACCGGAGGTGGTGGCTCATGCCTGTAATCCCAGCACATGGGAGGCAGAAGCAGGAGGATACTGTGAGTTCAAGGCTTGCCTGGGCTACATAGTGAACTCAGGGCCAGCTTGAACTACAAAGTGAGACCTTGTCTCAAAAAACAAAAACAAAAATCCAAAAAACTTATGTCAACAAATAATCACCCTCTACCCTCCGTATACTCATAATAATGAAGGGAACCCAGATTAGGACAATAGTCTTTGGATTATATTTTGAATTCTTTAAAATAAGATGACTATGGGCTGGAGATTTAGCTCAGTGGTTCTGGCGCCTGCCTCGCAAGAGCAAGGTCCTGAGTTTAATCCCGGTGACCACATACAATGCTGGGCGTGGTGACTCACGCCTACCAGCAATCAATACCACATACCACAGTGCAGGGCATGGTGGCTCACGCCTGTAATCCCAGCACTCGGGAGGCAGAGACAGGAGGACTGCTGAGTTCCAGGCTTGCCTGGCTACATAGTGAGCTCAGGGCCAGCCTGAACTACAAAGCAAGACCCTGTGTCAAAAAAAAAAAAAAAGGTGACTAAACATATTATTATTTGTAATCTTTTTAGGTGTGATGATATTTCAGTTCTCACCCCACCCCTCAGGGTTAGGAATTGATTCCAAGGGCTATCACATTGAACTACATCCAAGCCTTTTATTTTTTCATTTTGAGATAGGGTCTCACTAAGTTGCTAAGTTTCTCAGACTGGGCTTGAACTTGGAGCTGTCTTGCCTCAGCCTCCCAGAGTGCTGGGATTTTAGGTGTGCTATGAACCTGGCTTGTGGCTTTATTTATTATTTATTTTATTTTTTGTGGTTCCGGGGATCAAACTTGGGCCCTTGTCCATCGAAGGTTGGTGCTGTACCACTTGATCTAAATCCCCAGCCCTTGAGGCTTTATTTTTAAAAACTCTTTATCTTTTTTTTTTTTTTTTTTGAGACAGGGTCTCGCTTTGTAGTTCAGGCTGGCCCTGAGCTCACTATATAGCCCAAGCAAGCCTGGAACTCAGCAATCCTCCTGACTCTGCCTCCCGAGTGCTGGGATTACAGGCGTGAGCCACCACGCCTGGCACTGTGGTATGTGGTATTGATGGCTGGTGGGCGTGAGTCTCCACGCCCAGCATTGTATGTGGTTACTGGGGATCGAACTCAGGACCTTGCGCTTGCCAGGCAGGCGCCAGAACCACTGAGCTAACCCTCCGGACCAAAAACTCTTTATCTTTTAGGCATTTGACTTAAATATTTACATGAAATGAAATGTCAATGATTTACTTAAAAATTTGGGGATGAAGGAACTAGGTCAGGAATGGCGAACCTATGGCACTAAGCCAAGTATGAGTTCTTTTTTCTAAACTAAAACCTCAGTATTATTCAGGTTTAACTGCAGTGTTGGCATTTTTGTGATTAAATAATTGGTTTTTGGATTGTAGTCTGGGCACTCAATCTCTGAAAAGTTCACTATGGCTGGACAAGAATATGTGACGTGGGATTGTAGATAAAACAAGAGTAAGCATGAGTTAGTTTTGAAGCGAGTGATGGATACACAGGATTTGTAATATTCTTAAACTATCTTAAATTTTTCACAATAAAGAAAATAATAAGATCTTAACATCAAAATACTTTGCCAGATAGGTTATCAATTTCCTTTCCTAAGAAAAGATACTGTGTAAAGTGGATAGACAAAATGGGCTTTCAAAGAAGCTTCCTTACTTACCAGTGGCTCCAAAGGCATCTAGACATTCCAAAGGTTTTCGTTCCTCAGCCAAAGCAGCCAATGTACAGAATATTAGCTGTCTAGAAGGAGGGAATAATCTGAAATAAATTTACTGTAGTATGGGTTCAGTAGTTCAGGTCCAATTTCATTTAAGAAAAATGAGAACA
>PVIC010033055.1:0-20352 GCA_004025085.1 Thryonomys swinderianus
AAAGATTGATAGATTTGAGTCATTTATACACAAATAGATGTACATTGAGGTCATAAAAGTGAAATAAATAGGACACAGATGTGTAAATATTTTTCTTTCTCAAAACCACAAATACCTGTGTGACTGAAACTGCAACATTTTTCACCTAAGACAACTCAGTTCATTGCATCATATGATGTCAGTGTTATATTGGAAGCAACTCTGTACTGAACTACCACCTGCCAAATTTTATGTCCCCGTTGGGTGAGAAGGCCTGTGTACTATTGTCTTGTTATCCTATTCGTCTCCCACTGTATTGCAGTATATGGTGACATCTGTGCAATTTCCAGGGCTTTTGTGCAGTGTGAAATGCAGAGGTTTGTACTAAAGAAAATCAATTGAGTACAAATTCTCACTTTAGTGGTTAAAGTTTCTTAACTCAAAATGGGACCCCATTTCTCTCTTTCTTGATTTAAAATGTCTGATTTATTCAAAAGAGGAAAATTGATGATATAAACTGAATGCTGGATAAGATCAAAAGCTATCCTTGTAGCAGTTCTCAACATACTGAGGTAAGAGATCTTATCTAAATTGTGGTGGTAACCCAATGGGCTTCTATCCCTAATCCAGAAAGACTTTCTAGACAAGAACCAGTGGTCCGTTCTGGCCACAATAACCAAATGAGGCTGGTGAATAATATTTTTATATTTTGCCACCATCTAGCAATAATTATTATGTACTATATAATGAAACTTTTAGTAAAGACATCAAGTATATTTAAAGCAAGAGAGCTTAGAATTGAGATTAAGTATTGTGATTTTGTTATCAATTCTGTAAAGTATAAAATAACCACAGAAATACATACTACTATTTCCGAAAACTTCACTCCCCAAACAAGGTCCTATGAAAGGTCCTTAAGTAATTATTCTATGAAGATTGGGACCTTCATCAATAGGTATGTCTTGTATCGCTTCTCGGCCTTTTGGCTAAGATCAAGTGTAATAGGTATGTCTTGTATGTAATTTCAGTTTTCTGTTCTCTGGTTTTGTTGTTGTTTGCCCTTTTTAAAATGCTTGTATCAGAGAAATCTGGGTAAACTTAATAACATGAATAAAGTTGAAACAAAAGTGATCACAACTCAATAACTATTGATTGCATATTTTAGTAATATCAGTTAACTTGTTAATCTGTTATTTGATAAGAATATAAAAAGCAATAAACTTCCACATGTAATAATTACCAGGTTTAAAAAGTATGCTAATAATTCAACACAATAAAGAGGAAAGAAATAGGAACCCTAAAGCCAAGAATATTTAGATTGCAGGGCCATCCATAACTCAAGAGTCTTGGAAAATGTTCCATTGCCATTAGCTGCAAGCTGTGTGCCTCACAAAGATCTCATCTAAGGCCTTGGGTGTAAGCTTTCTGCTCTGCAACTGTCTGCCTAATCTGAAGGTGTTTGGCAGACAAACTCTAAGTTGTCCACTTCTTAAAGGATTCCTGAAAGTCTTCAACTAAGCATTCTTCATAAGGATATAGACTGGGAAGAACAATATTCTATCACTGTACTGTTGTGCTAGTGTTGTTAACAGTATTAGCTATCTCATCTCTGTCATGAGAGATTTTATTTCTGATACCTTTTCTACAACATGAAATCTCCTGAGAGATTAGAGTGTACACCAATTGAAATCCCCTATTTTAGTGTTACACACAATTAGTTTTTAAAGAATGAAACCCATGGCTGATCTTAAAGGAAGATCATTGTCAATTTTTTGGTTTGTTTCATAATCAGCAGTATGATTGTCCTTGATTAGGAAGGGTAATGGAACTAATAACCCAGAAACAAATATAATTTATAGAGTAATTGTGTATTACTTTTTATATAGAAGACAAATATATTCCTGAGAAATATACAATCATTAAACATTGATGTTTTTGTTTATGCCTAATTAATTTGGGAGTAATAAAAATTTTTCTTTTTTTAATTTGGAAAAAAATCAGTAAAAGGTGCTAGTGAAATAAAATGCTAACATAATATGTACAGAGTAGATACGGGCAACATTCAAAAATACATAGTAAAATTATTAACTTTTAATAAAAATCACAAAATATTTTGTCAAAATTATTTAGGAGTCCAAAAAGCTCAGACAATCAAAGAATATTTTATTGGTAATAAAAGAAATTTTTTAACCAAGAAAATCTCATACATTTTGTGAAACAAAAATTCTAAATTTATTCCTTATCTTACTTGTAATGAATTACAACAAATAATTTATAAGCTTTTCACATATTTAGAATAAATTCCTAACATTGGGCCAACATTGGCAAAAAATCTTTAAAGGCAGTCATGCATTTCTCCCAATTCATTATCTATAAATACTGAAAACACAGACATGCAGCCTTTCTTGAGCCTTTTTCTCAAGTATAGTACATTTTAAAATTTCTTCCATTAGCTGAGTCACCACCCGGTGCATCTCACACATGACAAAGCCACGAGCCTCACAAGGTGCTGGGCAGAAAGGCTGGTTAACAGGGCGACAGCAGGAGAAGGTGCTGAAATCCTTGCACTGTTAACTGATACCCAATGCAGGTCTTTCACTTCAATGAATGTATTTCTGGATTATACAGAACACTGATTTATGGGCTTTGTGACTGGTAAAAATATTATACAAAATTTGAATCATGAAATGTAAAACCCAAATTTGCTCTGTGAAAAAAATACTAACACAACTTTTATAGAATCTGGATCAGAGATCAAATGTACAGTCACTTCTCTCCTGACACTTAAATCATGCAAACTCATTCAAAATATAAAGATTCTTGCCTAAAATTGTATATTACAAATACACTTTATATTCATATATCAAATACATATGATTAACTTCTGAGGTTTTCTTGATAAACGAAGAATGTATATTTAGGAAGGGATAAAAAGAAATTCAAAAGGGATCGAACTTTGAACAAAAGTAAGATTTTTTTAGATAGATGAAACAAGTTATATCGATTGGTATTGCTTTTTATGTTATTCTTATAATTTCCCTTCTTTTTCTTTCTATATGTCCTAAGATGCCT
Source organism: Thryonomys swinderianus (assembly GCA_004025085.1). NCBI lineage: Eukaryota > Metazoa > Chordata > Mammalia > Rodentia > Thryonomyidae > Thryonomys > Thryonomys swinderianus. The sequence continues at coordinate 3,052 of PVIC010033055.1, forward strand.
CCCAGATAAGCATTCATATTGAGACTAAATGCTCTCAGAATATCCACTACAACCTCAGATTGTCCCTGTAGAGATTGTACTACTTCAAAAGACACACGCATGGCTATAGCATTTTAGGTGAAGGGGCAAGACTGAAAACTCTAAGGAACCCACTGTTCACTGCACCAATCAGTCCAGAAAAGCAGAACTGGCTGCAGAGAGCAAGGGAGAGTGAACAAGCACAGAGAAATGGATGCCTAAGGTGGGACACAAATGATCTCGATATGGATGAGGATGTAGATGTGGATATGTACATGGAGATTTTGGGCAAAAATTGGTTCATATGACTGGGGTGCCTGAGAATTCTCCCACAATGTCCTATCTGAACTGGAAAATTAGGAAAACCCGTGGTACCTTCCAATCTGGTGGTATATTTCTCATTCTGAGGCCATCAGCCTAATAATGGAGGGAGAGACCAGTAATGTTGGTCCCACAGTCAGAAAGCCTGAGAGCCAATGCTGTGGAGTCCAAGGGTCAGAGACAGCCATTCCAGCTCTGGAAGCCAGAGGGAGAATTCATTCTTCCTCTGTCTTCTCTTCTGTGCAGCCCCCCATCTGTCTGCAGTGGGAAGGGTAGTTCTTCTTTTCTTAATCTGCCAGTTCATATGATTCTTTTAGGTAAACACATTCATAGACATATCCACAAACAATGCTTCACCAGGTATCTGGACATCACTTAGCCCAACCAAGGTGACAGGTAAAATTAACCACCAAGAGTGTAAAAAATAATGTTTATACAACTGTGTATCTCTAGAATCTGTGTATACACTAGCCAGTAACAAACAACATCCCTAAAAACTCCTTAAATCTAGGCAGATTAAGATCAATTAAAATAATTCTCAGGTGAACAAAGCAAGACTAAGCTTGGAAAAGGTGAACCAAGTTACACTTAATTCCAAACAATGCCAGTCTAATGATACCTCTCAGTGTTACTAAGTTTGAGAATGGACTTAAGAAGGACTTATTCAGCCTAAAGGTGAACCAAGTTACACTTAATTCCAAACAATGCCAGTCTGATGATACCTCTCAGTGTTACTGAGTTTGAGAATGGACTTAAGAAGGACTTATTCAGCCTATGCCTACCTGACTTTAATTGTTCTGGTTTATGGGCTGACATGGAAAGTCAGAAGGGTGGATAACAACCCAATGGTTGTGCTCTTAATTTCATACTGAAAATAACAATTTACAGATCTGAGCAAATAATCAGAGAATTCTCACACCAAAAGAAACAGCGTTTGGCAGCTTACCGAACAGAAGTTGGCATTCAAACCCAGTGAAGAGCCTACCTCAGTATGAAACCCCAGTGGAAGGCTCAGAGAAGCTTCTTGCCAAAAGTCTTGGCCCCAGCAGAGATGATATGTTGATTAGATCTGTGACCCTTCTAGAAACTGTTACCAACTTCCCAAAGGAACATTTAAACTGCTTATCAAAGCAGAGTGCATTCAGTGAAACTAAGTGAAAAAATCATCTCAACAAACTTTTATCAGTGTAGAATAAGGTGGGGGAATTTTTTTTTAGAGTTTTAGGCTGTCAACGGGTGACTTTAAGGTGGGTTTGGCAAGGAGATAACTGGTTGCATTGGTCACAGTATATAAAATCACAGTTTGAATTGTTAACACAGCAAAACCAGTGTCTTGAATAACTTAGTAAATTGATAAGCTTCTGTAAATAATTATTTTGCTTACTGCTTACCTCTAGTAAATTATTTTTATTTCACATTTTCTTCTTCTAACATAAACTTTAACTATAACACATTATTATTGTTTGACTTGATGTCATTTAACATACCTATAGAAAGGTATGTCTGTACATGGTGTTGTTAAAGAGAAGAAATGCCTCCAGTATCTGTTAACACAACTGTGTGTACATCAACCTAAGAAGACAAATCTAAAAAATAAAAAGAGAATTTAATATAGTCTTAAACCCAATAATTATTAATTATGTGTCATTTCCTCTATTAAGAATTACTACCCCAGAATTTATATAACTTTTAAAAGAAAAATGCTGTGTAAGTGCAGCATACTATGAAAATAATACTTTAAAATCTGTTCTTGTTATTATAAATTGAGATTTTAAAAGTCTCAGCCCATGAACCAAGATTCTGATACACTAGATAATAAAGTGGCACCATTTGTAGGAGATCATACTAAATTAAATTCTGTTCATAGATGCAACAAAAATCACCCAGACTGTTAGACACACTTAGGGCTCTAGCAGTCTGCGAACTATGCCTGCACTTCAAGGTTAAACCTGTCCCTCTAGGTCCACTCCCTAGTGAGCACTCAGAAAAAGGTTTAAAATGACTTTTTTTTTTCAAGCATTATGGGATAACTGCGAAAAATGAGACGGGGGTTGGTTTTTTTGTGTAATTTTTTTATTGGTGCATTTTATTGGTATATTATATATACACTTCACAATTATACTCCATGTTGAGAATTTGTACCAGTATATGACACAACTTAATTCTTATTTTTCCCCCTCTCCGACCCATCCTACCTCTCCCACCCCTATATACACAAGCATTGTTTCCTTTTTTTTAACATTAATTTTTTCTTTCTTCATTATTTACCCCTAAGCCCCATTACCCTTTAACATTTACTATTTCACAGTATCAGTAATGCAATGTAGAACACATTTATAACTTCAATTTCTCATATCAGAGAAAATATATGATATTTGCACATCTGTGACCTATTTATTTCACTTATGAGTATGTTGTGAAGGTCCATTTGAGTATAAATGATTCAATCTCATCATTCTTTATGGCAGAGTAATACTCCATTTTAGAAAAAAAATCACATCTTCTTTATCCAATCTAGAGTTGATGGGCATTTGGGTTATTTCCAAGATTTAGTTATCACAAACTGAGCTGCTATAAACATGGGTGCACATATATCACTGTGTAGGAATCTTGTAATTCTTTTGTGTATATCCGCAGCAGGTGAATGGCAGGGTCAAATGGAACCTCTAATCCTAGTTTTTTGAGGAATCTCCACACTGATCTCCATAGTGTAAACTGACTTTTAAGTGTTAATTCTAGGATAAAGCTAAATGATGAGATTCCAATGTATTTACTGTGTTTGAGAGTGGTAAATTGTCTTCCAAATTAAGACTATATATTATATATCATCCCTGTGTGAAACACTAAAACTTCTGTATAAAGGATATAGGTCAACTTTGTTTCGTTGCATACACTAAAAGCATTAAACCAAAGAAATAACTCAGTGTTTAACAACCTATTAATATAATTTGCAACACACCTTGTAAATTATGTATAGAAATAAGATATGAGAAGGAACACAGGTTAAAATCTGCCACATGAGAGTTCGTATACAAGTTTTGTCACTTTCAACTTGAAATTTAATTAGCAAATTAGTCCAAATTCTGAACTTTAACTTCTTGATCTGCTAAAAGAGCAAACATGGTTGTTGAAGACTGTGTGGATGGGATATGTAAAATTCCTGTAAGATGCCTTGTGTATGAAGGTGGATGAGCCTTTTCCCGTCAGCAGCTGGTATGAGCAGCGTCTGTGTGTTACTTTCTACTGACATGGACTTTGTGTTCCTGTCCCACTTTTTTGTAACTTTCATAGTTCTCATCTGGAACATTGCTTTAAAATGAATTCTTGTTGTACAAATTTTACATGTATAAACAGTGTTTATAGGCGAATTTTTATTTATTTTATTTTTCATCAGTTATCTTCATCCACACTCTTTCCTGTCAGCAGTATTTTGGACAGATTCCATAATTTTCTGGTCAGTTTCCACTATTTAAAATTTAGTTTAGTTTGAAAGTGAAATTTCAGGGTGGTGGCGCTTCTGCCTTCCCCTGAGCCAGCGAGGTGAGCCCCTGTCTCAGTAGATGAGGAGAACTGTCTGCTTTCTCACGGCCTCTCCTTTTATGCACTGGGTCGTGGTGGACAGAGATAAAAGGGTGGGAGGTGGTGGGCTGGGTGGTGGAACCAGGAAAAGATGAGAATTAAATTGTGTCCTATGCTGGTACAAATTCTCAGTATTGTGTGTGATTGTGATGTGTATATATAAAGTACCAATAAAGATTCAAATTTTAAAAAGCAGACGGTGCTGGTGCCTATTGCATCCCGACCCTGCTCGCAGCTCATCTTCATTAGTGACCTCCAGGGAGGGGCGGGGCACCACATCTCTGGCTTTTCTCAGAGGAGAGGTCTCATAACTTAGGAGGAGACTAAGGAGGGCCTCCTTTGTGTCTCTGTTCTCTGAAAACAGCTTTCTCTGTAGCTCATTGTCCTCCAACCATCAGCTGCTTTCCTAACCATATAACCCAGAGTCTTGCATTTTTACATTTTCTTTCCTGGTCTTGAGTAATGCATCCTACTATGGACTGATCATGGGAACATCTTGGTCCTTTTTAAGTCACGTGGTTGTTTCACTTAAATACCCAATCTGTTTCTGCTACAATCATGCTCCAATCTTTCATCTTCTCTAGTCCACAGATAAGGAATTAAGGTCATATTAGGGACAGCTGACAAATTCCCAGGCTGTGTAATTGGTTTGAAGCATCCCTGGACTCAATGTAGTTAGGGGAGAAGAACAAGTAATCTCTCTACTGACTAATTGAGAATTTTCCTTAACTGAAGCTGAATTGAATTAGAAATTTAAATAGAACTAAAAATCAAATGTTTTAAACACCTTTTTAAAAAATTCATGAGTTGAAATCACAAACAGAAATTTTAAACTTCCATCTGAATCAAAATAAAGGTACATTAAGATAAAATTTATAAGGTGTATCAAAATTTTCTGGTCTTTATTTTCCTCTGATATTTTTCAATAGTGAGGTTTGAATCTAGGACCTTCCTCTGAACTACATCTTTTTAGGAAGTAGACACTAAAAAAAATCTTAACAAGGAGTTGGCAAATTGGATCTAGTAACATTAAAAAAGAATGCATCATGAACGAGTGAGGTTTATCTGAAAATCAAAATTCAGAAGTCATGCAATTTAATTTACCATGTTAATAGGCCACAGGACCAAAATCATGACCATTACAATAGGTTCAGGAAAAACATTTAAGAAAAATCAGTAATCTTTAATCAGGAAAATCCTTAACAAGTCTTACTAAACCCTTCATTTAGTAAAATATCTATAAGCATCTACAGATAATATTGCACTTAATAATGGTTACCCCTAACAGAGAAAACAGCAAGGGTCTCTGTTTCCTAACTCCACCCTCACTGAGTTATAAAAAAATCAACTATTGTTGAATAATAGCAGAAGATATTTCCTAAGAGAAAAATTAAACTGAATTTACTATAGAATCAAAAATCATATAATACGTTTTCAAAGAAATGTTACAGCATGGAGGCTCAGTTCTTCAGCTCTGGTTCTTTGTCTTTCAATAATTTTTCTCAATTTTATGGTTGTTTTTGCCACTTCAGTTTGTCAAGGCACTTGCCCTATAAACAATTTCCTCTTGTCCATTTGTTCAGTTTCCCATGAATTGTTTCTATATTGTTCATCATTCTCCCCTTTTTATGTAAATCAGGAAAATAATGCAATGAGTATAAATAGTTATTAGTATCGCTGCACTCGGGAATGTTAAACTGCTTTGTGAAAACAAGAAGTCTTACTCCAAAACACACAACCCTACCCTCTTCACAGTACTGGCTCATTCAAAAAAATACTTTCATAATAAATAACTTGATAATTAAATGTTCTAAAGAAGACCAGGTACAAAAAGATATTTCTGTGCATTCATACTAATACAAAAGAAAAGATCAAATTGTGTAGTTCAAATTGGTTTAGGTTTAGGACTATGCTTATGTCTTGTTATCCAATTGGTTTCTGCAGTGAACTTTTAAAATAAATCTAATGGAACATTTTCTTGTTCCAAATTGCAAAATCCTCAAGATCAGAGACCAGTGTTAAAATTTAAATTTCAGGTTGGGCAGTTCATAGTAGTTTCTTATAAATACCTTACCACCTACAGTCTGTGGTCATGGAACTCATGTCATAGTCACAGGAAGGAATACACTTGGTAGGATAAGCAGCTAAGTGAAGGGGGGAAAATGAGGAAGCCACAACCGGGAAATAATGCAATGACAAGAATGAGTCAAGCCAGGCGTGGTGGCTCACAACTGTCATCCCAGCACTTGGGAGGCAGAGATAGGAGGATTGCTGCGTTCAAAGCTTGCTTGGGCTACATAGTGAGTGCCTGAATTACAAAGCGAGACCCTGTCTCAAAAAAACTAAAAAAAGAATGAGTCAGCATTTGTCAGTAATAATGCTCCATGTGGGTGGGCTCAATCCCCCAGTGAAAAGACACAAATTGGCACAATGGATCAAGAAAGGAAATAAGACAAAAGGCAGTATATAAAAACATATTTAATTCAAAAAAGATACAGATTAAAAATCACAGGATGGAGAAGAATATTGCATGCAACAGGACCTGAACAAAAGCAGGAGTTGCCATCCTGATTTCAGACAAACTGGATTTCGAGCTAATACTGATCAGAAGAAACATAGAAGGTTAGAATGTATTGGTTAAGAGAATAATTCTCACCAAATACCAGTACATCCAACATCATAAAACAAATGACTAAAAAATCAGAAAAACACCAATACATTTGTACTGGGGGCCTCAATACTCCACTGTCACTGATCAACTAGACAACAGTCCACAAGGGACTAGCAGAGTTTAACGAAGCTTTGAACATATTAGCTATACGAATGATTAAGAATATAAACTCAATGACCAACTGGGGAGACTATGAACAATTAGGCTCTTAGTGTTACTCCTGTTCTTGAAGCAGAAAGTATGAATAATGTCTCACATAATTGATATCTCTATTTTGTATTTAAAACAGTAGTAGTAGTGTCATATATTTATTTAACTTTTTTTTTCTGTAAGAAGTGTCTGAAAAAGATAGGAAGAGCTGATGATTACTTTTGCACAAGTTTCCACTAAAACCATCATTTTACAGTTTCCTTCATCTTACCTTTGGAGTGAAACAGCAGTATAAAGGAGCAAACATTAGATTTCAAGAAGTTATAGCATGCAGCAGATATATACCCTTTAGAATAGTGCTACTGCAAAGAATTTAGGGAATCACATTTAGTTAGCTTTGTAGTTGCTTGCTATAATGAAAGTTTTCTTTCCAGTTCAAAAGTGTCAGTTTTTAATGTCACAAATTAGCTCTGATGACAAAGCTAAGATTGAAGCAACATGAAGCAGAACTAAAGAATTCTTTCTGCAAAGAGGAATTCTGTTTGGCTGTTTATGCTTTTCTCCCACAAAGAGAGAATATGTTATATCTAAAAGCAGATATATTGCCCTTGGGTTTTCTGATGTGGTGCTTTCATGACTTCTGTGCATGATTCCTAGTCTCCTTATTGGGTTCCTGCTTCTGAAAAAATCTGCACTATGAAGTGTTATAGAATTTCTACAGTGGTGCTGGTCAGCTCAGGCTGTACTAATATACCTGTGGATATCCTTAAGTTCTTTGAAGTCATCAGGGTTTTTTTTTTTTTTTGGTTAGTCTAGGATAGGTCTATGTGTCTGTATTCTTAAGTCCCACTAGCCACTCAAAATGAAAACTATACACTTTTGTATGCAACCCCAAGTTGGGTCAACCAAGCACATGCTAGAACCTATTTACACCAATATAAATGCTACTTCTAAAGAAAATTCTGGGAAAAAGAAATAAGTGTGAGAGTGGAAATAATCTATAGGTCTCCACCAGTTAGACATTACAGGCACAGGTCAAAAACTCTTTCAAAAATGTCCTAAAACCTTCTCTGATAAATTTTCAGGTCATCTTGGAGGGACAGGTACTTGTTATAAGAAAAAATTCTGTTTCTTTGGGGCAGAAGTCTTCAGAGGGAAGTAAATTTGTACCCACATAAGTAGGAAATGAGCCAAGAGTCAGCCACATGCTTCATCTACTAACCTTTCCAAGATCTGGGTAAAGCCCAAGAGATGGGGGGAGGGGACACAAACCATTATCTTGAAAGTTCAGTGGAGAAAATGACTTACTACTAACATTATTTGCCAAGTACTGGATAAAGAGTTATGACCTATAGTAACAAAATTAGAAAGCTATATGCAGCTGAAATGGAATGACAATTATTTTAGAATCTGGGTTGTTGTCATCTGTCATTTTCTAGTTCTGCCATTATCCTTAAAGTTCAATCTTCATCTGTTTTTGAAATCAGTACTTTCCAAGTGTGATTACCAACTTCTGTACTATTTTCTATTATTTTTTCTCTCAGACTTAACTGACTTCTTGCTGTGTTCTTTCTTACCTAAATGCAAAAGAAAGTCTATACTTTTAAATATCTTTATTTCACTCTCAGTTTTCAGTGGCAGAACATATATATGAAAATTTCTAAATTTTCACTTACTTTTTTAACATGGAAGATATTTTCAATTTTGGCTACCATAGCAGATGAGTCCAACGCTGTACTTCTGACTGTCAGTTCTCTGTAAGCTTGCTGTTTAACATTTTGCTTCCTCACTATAATTTACTTAGCTATTGACTTTTTTATTTGTATCTTTTGTTCATGAGATTGTTCAATTTGAAATTAAAATTTTAATGTCTTCTGGAAAAATCTTACTAGTTATTCATTTATCACTTCATTGTTTCTTCTCAAAATTCTGTGTGTTAACTATATACAAATAATCCTGCATGTTCTTTACTATTTCTCTCTGATTTTCATGTATATCTGGTGCTATATCTGGTGATTTTTCCAGACAATCTTCTAGCTACTAATTTTCTATTAAGTTGGTTTTTTTCTATTACCTTTTCATTAATGATTTATTTATTTCATTGAATATATACCTAATTTTTATTTGCTTCCTTTCCAAATATACCTGACTTAGCTCACTTCCTGGATGTAATCCAAATATATACAAATAAAATTCAGAGGTTCTTTGAGTAGTTTTCTCTAAATCCAAATGGAAAACTCCTTAGGTAGTAGGATGCATTTTTTAAGTTTTCCCTGTAATACCTCTTTCATGTTTATTTTGAGGAATTTTATTGACTCATTAAAAATGCTTATGAATTCCTACTATATGGTAAGACCTACTCCAAATATTAGGTTCATAATAAAGCACAAGACAGACATAGGCACTGAGCTAGTGTAACTTAGCCTGGAGAAGAGCAGACAGCCTTGGGACAGTGAGCCTTGGGAGGTCTGAGTGAGAACATGTCTGACGTTTAATGTTTGTCTCCTCAGCAGTTGCTCACACATTAACTATTATTAATTTTATTGGAAACAGTAGGTGAGGTGATACAAATGTGAACTGGGTGGTTCTGAATGAGAAAAGAAGCAGGAAATCTTGCAGTCTGTGGCCTAAGAATTAGATTTTCACTGGGGGTGCAAGGCCGGGGCCTGGGGGCCCCCAAGTGGATCTGTACCCTTCCTTCCTCCAGCTCTGTTTGTGGCCTAGGAGGAAGGCCCTCGAGCTGCTTTCTGGTTGCAGCTCACCAGTGGCAAGTGCTGATTAGAGAAGAAAAAGAAGAGAGGAGGGTTCTTTCCAGAGGGCGTCACTAGTTGTAGGCACATCTCGGTGGTGGTTCAGGCTCCTGCCTGGCAAGCTCTCTCCAGTTCAGCTTGTACCAGGTGAAATGACAATGCAGGGCCCGCCACGGAGCCTCTTGTCTCATTTCTGCTCACTACTGTCAAGACTGGTGCCCGGCTGTTGCTAATCCTGCCCTCTTTGGGGCTTCTCAGCTCCCTGCCTCTCCCTGGCAAACGTCTTCCCTGCACTCAGCTCTTTCTGAGATAAATACATGACATGGTTCTTTATAGTTGCTAATGCATTCAGACACCAGGTACTCTAGGTGATGGGAAGTGGTTTAACCAATGCAAACAGTATATTTAAAAGTCTACGTACAAGAGAAGGTTCATTTGATGGTATTTTTCTTACTCTAGAAAACTACCACAAAAATGCTGAATCCTGTTATTTTGAGAAAATAATAGTTTACTATAAAAAGAAGTAAAGACTTATTTGTTATATAAAGTTGCTTTCAAGGTTTTCCACATTTGAAGAGTAACAGATATTCTTGGATTCTTTGTCACACTCTGTACACTTCAGCACCTGGCCTTACCACTCAGGAGTAATGTGACACTCCAGAAGCTGCTTTCCTCCAGCTTGTCAACTGTTATGTGGAAATAATAGTAACTGCTTTATCTCATAAAATACTTGAGTGGTGCCCAGGCAAGGATTCCCCCAAGGATAGTTGTTTTTTGTGCTGCTATTACTTCAGTTCTTTTTACTCTGGCAACTGAGGAACATGGGATGTGTGCAAAGTCGGGCCAAGATTCTCGGCAGGCTTCCCTGACCGCGCAAGAAAGGGAGTGATTGCTAGAAAGCTTGAAAGGCCCAAGGCTTTGAAGGTCTGTGTACGACATGTAAAATATAACTAAATGTATAGAGTATGAAGTACCACCGTTCTTAAACATTGCAAGGTTTAGGGTTAGACATCTTTTCTACTTAGATTTTTTTTCAGAAATATCTAGGTGCAATCTAGATAGTGGAATTGGAAGGCAGTGACAATGGAGAGTAGGAGACATGCAGAGAGCTCCCAGACAGGCATCCACAGGATGCTCCTGGCATATCTGCTTCCTCTCTTCTAGTGAAGACACAGCTCCAGGCAAAAGCACACGGTTTGGCCATCAGACCCTGAGCGTCCTTGAGCAGTTCACAGACTCCAGAGTTCGTGTATCAAGCATATCCACACTTAACTGCCTGACACAGGAGGGCACGTCTGCTCAAACAAAGGGACAGACTTCAGAGGAGGCTACTTCACAGGTTAATTCTTGGTCTTAATGACAGTGGCAGGAGGGTTGAGCTCACCCCTCAAGGCAGTTTAAGAGACAGAGTACTCCATGAACAGTGATAGATGAGTGCTCATTGAAAGATTACAAGATAGAGTTTCAAGATCCATCAACATTTTTCAGAACAAATATTAACTTCACGTCCTTCTCTAGTCTCTGCTAGTGAAACTCAAGTACATAGCACAGCATCGATAACATTCTTTCATTATTTATTTTGTGCTTATTTTGATTTAAGGAATATTCTTTCACTTGCACCTTACTGTTAGTTTTATTTCATCCTCATAAAAAAGAGAGCAAATTTATTTTGAAAAATACCGCAGAGTGTTCTTAAAAGGCTTTCTCATAAAGAACCAAGCAATACTATTATTTGTTGCAGAATATACTGTTTCGTGTGTAGACAGAACATTCATCAACCATGCATTATGGGCTATCTGCAAAGGTTTTGTTTTGACTGTGTTTGATACATGTGTGCCTTTGAGCTACCATTAATGATTTTTTTCTTTTATTCCTTTTTCTTTTTTTCTCAGTGCAAGGGGTTGAACCTAGGAGTTACACATGGTAGGTAAGCTCTCTGCAAGAGAGCCACACAGTCAACCCTCAGTTGATGCTTTTAAGCATAGATTTGCATAAAACATTGTATACTTATGATCAGAAAATTTTAATTGTTTCTCCTTAAATATACTCTGAATACTTCAAATTTGCACATATTCTGGCAGAATTTGGGAACACGTTGCAAGCATCATTAGTTTGGTACTGTTTATAGCTTACCTGATTTAACGGGAATGCCTTAGAACATTTTTCATTTAATTATAGCTGCCACTGATAGGCATGCTATCCTCATATAAAAGTTACAGCAGTGGTGATAAGTATAAATATCAGTTTCAGAGTTATAGACTAAAACCTCAAGCTAAATTGTGCCTTGAGTCAATTTGCCAGGTCTAGGTTTAGGAAGGTAAATGATGAATATCAATTTCTTCTGATTAGGTGACAAGTGAGAGGTACTTTCTAAATACCTATTTTTTGTCCTAAATATACAGATATAAATAACAGCAACTTTGTAATTCTATTTGAATTCTTCATATAGAATTTTAAAGGTGCATATTTAAAAATATAGGCTCTATAATAAAGGTGGTTTCTGAGAGACACAAGTTTAACCTAAGTTACAAGTCAGTCTACAATCATTGATTAGGAAAAAACCGATTACATTTGAAAGAGAAACAAATATAGTTTTTTATGTATCTTTCTTGGGCATAATGGAACTTAGAAAGCAAATTTCATATATCAATTCAAAGAATTTTTTTTTATTTTGCCTTTCTCTATTTTACCAAAATTTATATCAAAAAAGACTAATAGATTAAACTGACTGGTTAGTTCATTTAAAGGGAAAAGCTCTATGGGGAAGCCTGGTGTCAGCAAGATGGCAGAGTGAGCAATCCCAGTCCCTTGTTCACCCTCAGAAACACTGATTTAGCAATTATGTAGGGAATAAAACACCAAAATGAGAATTTGAGAATTCAGTAAGAAGTTACAGCCTCCCAGGTGAGCATGAAACTGAGGACACCTGCACTTCAGCAGGTATGAGGAGCAATTTCATCTACATCAATTCATCCAACAAGTCAGGATTCCTTACATGAGGAGAGAACACCCTTCACTTATCACTTCTCTGTCCATGGGAAGAAAGGAGTGAAACCTTCTTGCAAACTCTCATGTCTTTTGAAGATAGTCCGAGAGACCACTTTGCAATACCAGTGTGGGTGTGCATGGGGGCAGTAGAGGCCCTTGAGTAAAGAAGAAGCTATGGTTTGATGCAGTCTTCCTATGTTGGAAGGAACAGGAAGATGCACACCTTGAGGACACATCTTCAATGGGAAAGGGGGAGAGGAAGAGAAATGATACCTTATGTTCCAGCTCTTTCGAAGGCCGTGGAAAAACGATCAGTTATTGCCTAGCCTCAGAGCTCTGATCAAGAGAGATATCCCTTGGATACCTAGTGGTTGCTGGGAAAGAAAAGCAGCTTATTATTGTAGAACTAAAGCATTTGTAGTGGCACAGAGAGGTGCCTGGGAAAGCAGAGACTATACATTTCTGAAAAAGAAATCAGAAACTTTTGTCATCAAGAAATTGCACATCTAGGCCCAGAGAAGTTGTACCCACTTCCCAGAGTTTCAGGTGTCCCCTCAGCTACTTGCTGGGTTGATTGGTAGAGTTTTACCTTGAAGGAAGTAGGGTGTAAAGAAGGAAAGAGATGGCTATATTTTGAATGCATAGGTCCCAAAAAAAATCTATGAAACACATGACGAAAACTGAAATACAACCAAAAGAAAATGACAAAATAAATTCCAGACTCTAACCCTGAAGGAATGGAGATACATGAATGACTTGGAGATGACTCTAAAATAGTGATCATAAAAATGTCTTGTAGGGCTGGAGATTTAGCTCAGTGGTTCCAGTGCCTGCCTCACAAATGCAAGGTCCTGAGTTCGACCCCAGTAACCACATACACTGCTGGGCATGGTGACTCACGCCCACCAGCAATCAATGCCACGTACCACAGTGCCGGGCATGGTGGCTCACGCCTGTCATCCCAGCACTCGGGAGGCAGAGACAGGAGGACTGCTGAGTTCGAGGCTTGCCTGGGCTCCATAGTGAGCTCAGGGCCAGCCTGAACTACAAAGCGAAAAAAAAAAAATGTACATCCAAGAAAATTATGCCTGACCAAGATCACTATATTAACAAAAAAGAAAATATAGGACAAAAACTCAGAAATTTTCTCTCAAGAGTGAAACAGCTGAACCCTTGAGTGGGGGCTCAGTAAGAAACTTTATGAAACATGAGAAAAAAATTAGAGAACTTAGAAAATAGGCTATTTAAAAATATGCACAGTCAAAGGACCAAAAGTAAGTAAAAGATTGGATGAAGACTAAGGAATTTATGGAGCACCATCAAGTAAAGTAATATATGCACTGTGGTACTTCCAGAACAAGGAGCTGCAAAAACCCAATTTTTAAAAATTGATGACCAGGCCTCCCTGGGGGGTGGTCCTTGTCGCACAAGTGCGTGGTGTCACCTGGGTCGCCATGGTGGAAACCGCGCGGTTCTTCACCTCTGCGGGTGAACAAGGGTTTTGCAGCGCAGTACAGCTGCTACCGGGAGTGGGAGGACCTGCAACGGCTGAAGGATTGCTATGGGGACCAAGACAGTGGCGACTCCAGCTCAGAGTCTGACTCCAGCGACCAATGGGTGGAATTTGACCCCCAGCAGGAATACGACTTTTACAGGACACTCTCCTCGGTGAAGCAGAAGGATCCCTGCATTTATCAGAAAGATGCCACCTTCTATCAGAGGACAGAGTCATCCTCATCCTCCTCTTCCTCCTCGGAGAGCGAGGAGGAGTTGGCAGCATCAGAGAAGCAAGAAAGTGCAGCCTGTGTACTTGAAAGACTACGAGAGGAAGGTCATTTTGGAGAAAGGCGGCAAATATGTCGATGTAGGAGAACTCAGATAGAGAGACTGCTGATCAGAGACACCAGCAGACCTCATCGCAGAGTTATATGGAAGAACAGAAGCAGCTCAGGGAAAGCTTCCAGCCATTCGTGGAGCGAGCGAGGATGAGGACAGTGCTGGGGAAGGTGGCTCGGGCCTGCTGCAGAAGCACAGGAAGACCCGGGAAGAGAAGGCCCAGGAAGACTCTGACTACATCAAGTGGCTGGAGGGACAGAAGGAGCTTCAGGACCCCAAGTCCCTGAAGGAACTGGTGCATCTCAAGGAGTACTAGGACAACCCAGAGCTGGATGAAGGGGTGCAGTTCCTTTGGGATTATATCCTCAGTAAGCATTAGGAGGAGGAGGAGGATGGAGTCCCTGGCCCCCAGTCCAGCTGGCCATGAACGACTCCTTGGATGAGGGTAAGCTGTTCCTCAAGAAGCAGGACATCAAGCATAAGTACAACTTCTGCTTCAAGTAGCCAGATGTGGCCTCGGTGTGTGGCCTTGGCTGGGCAGGAGGACCCCGCCTTCCCAGGGTCCAGGCCCGCAGAACTGGAATCATCTTGGTCACCCTTCTCTGCCCCCCTTGCCCCAGATCAAGACATACCCATGCAGCATTGTGTCCTCTGTGCACCGCAGAGACGAGCGCAGGAAGGAGAAGAGGGAGGAGGAGAGCTGAAACAGCTGAAGAACCTGAAGAGGAAGGAGATTCTGGCCAAGCTAGAGAAGCTGTGACAGGTCACTGGCAACGAGACGCTGGGGCTGGAGGAGCAGGACCTTGAGGGTGACTTTGACCCTGCTCAGCATGAGCAGCTGATGCAGAAATGTTTGGGCAATGATTTCTATGGTGCTACAGAGGAGAAGCCACAGTCTGAGGAAGAGGACAGGCTGGAAGAGGACTGGATCTGGGACATATGGAGTGGACCCAAGCAGGATGGTGCATGGATCCTGCAGGAGCTGCACTATGAGGACCCCGACTTCAGTGTGGACGCAGACTACGACCCCAGCCAGCCACGGAAAAAGCGGCGTGAGGCCCCCTCCACAGGCAAGAAGCACGAGTCACCCTTCGCTGCAGCCATGGGCCAGGAGAAGCCTGTGTTTGACCCTGAGGACAAGACCTTTGAGGAATACCTGGATGAGTGCTACCAGCTGGACTACGAGGACATCATCAATGACCTGCCCTGTCGCTTCAAGTACCACAGGGCGGTGCCCTGTGACTTCAGGCTCAGCATTGAGGTGATCCTGGCTGCCAACGACAAGGAGCTAAACTGCTAATGTTCCCAGAAGAAGACCTGCATGTATAGGTCAGAGCAGGAGGAGCTGCAGAACAAGCGGGCCTACAGCCAGAAGGCCCAGAACTCTTGGAAGAAACAGCAAGATCTTCAAGTCTCTGTACAGAGGAGACAGAGACAGCCACAGAAGCCACTGGGGAGCCGCGGAGACCCACACTCAGCCACAGGAGCAGCTGATGGTGCCTGATGGAGCCTTGGGAAGCAGCCCCAGCCTGAGAGGCCCCTGGCAAAGGAAGAGGAGGCCCCTGTATCAACCCACAAGAAAGCAGTCCCCCAGAAGCAGAAGAGGGCCAGGAAAGCATGGCTGTTGGGCTCCACCATGAAACTTGGGGGCTGTGAATTCAGCCGTCGAGACTGCAGGTGTTTGGGCTGAACCCCAAGTGGCTCCACTTCCACCAGCTGGGCCGGCAGTGAGGAAACAGTAGGTTCCCAAGAGCTGTCCTTGAGGACAGGACAGTGGGCCTTGAAGTCCCATGGTTCCTGGCAGCAGTCATGTCCTCCTGCAACCTGTATGTCACTGGCTTAGAGGCCCACTTGACACACATACCCTGAGACCACCCCTGGAAGGCTGGCGACAGCCACAGTTGAGTTCAACGGCTTTATTACCCTAGCAGCCATAGTCCCCTGGACAGGGACTTGGGGACAATGAAAGGCATGGACGGTCCAGTGCGAACTACAGTACATGAGTCAGGCCCTGAGTGGGTACCCGGATGTCCTCCCAGCCCCCTGCCCCCTGCCCCGTGACGGCCCCAGAAGAGCACAGCTGGCCAGGTGGCAGGTGGCGGCCCCTGCTGAGTGGCCCAAGTCCCCAGTGATTTCCTAGGCTGGTTTCAGCTGGCCAGGGGAGAGGTTGAGAATAAGAAACCCTGTCGTCTCCTGAGTTCTATGCCCCCCCACCCCGACCAGGATGACCAAAATAAAATAGTCTTGAAAAAAAATTGATTACCAAACCCTCCATTTTGGGGAAAGAAATAGAAATGAGATTCATGAAGGGCATGGGAATCCATCTCAAAGGAGAATCTACACTGAAACACATGACAGTGAAACTGTCAGGAGTGAAAGAGGGCATTTGAAAACAGCAAGAGAATTGTGACTTGTAAATTCAAGAGAACCTCCATTCAGTGATAAGTAGATTTCTCAGCGGAGACTTTGTGGACCATCATTAGGAGAATGATGTTTTCAAAACAAGGAAGGAAAAAAAAACTTGTCAAGTAAGATACATTAGCCAGCTAAAGAGTATCCTTTGAATATGAAGAAAAAAAACACATTCCTAGGTAAATACAAGTTACGGGAGTTCATCACTACTAGACCTGCCTTATATGAAATATTAACCAGATTTCATCAAATTGAAACATAGAGATGATGATGGAACCATGAGCTAAGATGAAAACCTAAAACTCAATGATAAATTTAAAAAATATATATATATATTTTTATATATATATATATATATATATATATATATATATATATATATAGCCAGGCGTGGTGGCTCACACCTGTAATCCCAGCACTCAGGAGACAAAGACAGGAGGATTGCTGAGTTCCAAGCTTGCCTGGGCTACATAGTGAGCTCAGAGGCAGCCTGAACTACAAACTGAGACCCTGTCTCAAAAAAAAAATTATATATATATATATATATATATATATATATATATATATATATATAAA
>PVIC010033056.1:0-20353 GCA_004025085.1 Thryonomys swinderianus
TAATTGTCCACACCTCTAATTTACAATCAATGCTAGTGATGGATTGAGCTGTTGGAGGTTTCTTTCTAAAATTTCACTGTGTTTATGTAGAGTAGTGTTTCTAAAACTGTACTGATGGATAGATGCTGCTATTTGATCATGTCGTTAGGGCTCCAATGTTATTGCAAAATCTTATATATAGTACTTTTGTGTTTTTTCACAGTCTAAAAGGTTACAGAAAAATATATTCTTCATGACACCTCATAAAATGCAACTACATATTTTCATTGTTTGAGGTTTATATCTGCATGTAGGATTCATTCTAAAGAAAGGTTAAATAATGTCACATGACAATGGTGGAGAATTAAGTATGGTGTCTATTCAAATAATGAAGACTGCTGGCATAATTGTGTCTTAACTGGAAATGGGAATATCTAGGTTTATCTCAGTGTATTTTGTTTTGCCACAACAGAATACCACAGACTAATAAATATGCACAATAGAAGTTCATTCAATTCACAATTCATTTCTAGAAGGTGGGAAGTCAAAGATATATGAGTCATACTGATGAGGTCCTGGCTTGCTAAATAAAAACATGACAGAAGTCATAATGATAGCACATGCAAGTGTGAAAGGAAAAGGGCTGAGTTATGGAGGGACCACTGAATCACAATAAATCTGGGTGGAAAGTGTGCTATCTCTAGAAGATTAGGTCCATCTTCATCATATGTAAGGCTCATTCGTAATTGTCTAAACCATACTGAAGGTATATGAGTCTTCCATGTGATTATTAGATCTTAATATTTGAGTTGACACCATGACATATGTCTTCGTCTGAGATGCTATAACAAAATGTCATAGATTATGTGGCTTTTAAACAGCAGAAACATATTGCTGGTGAATGCTCACATGGTTAGATTCCAGTGAAAATTCTCCTTGATGTTACTGACCACCAGCTTCTTGTATCTCTCATGGGAGAATGGGAACAAGAAAGCCTTCCAAGGTCCCTTTCATAAGAGTATTAATCTTATTCAGGATAATACCATCCTCACAACTTAAATACAAACAGCTCCATTTCCTGATATCATCTCCTTGTATACTGAATCTAAATATATCAGTTTTGTGAGAACACATTTAGACCATTAAAGGTTTAAATGTGCTGCTCTTGAACCTTCAACATTTATGTCCTCCTTACATGCAAAATGCATTCACTTCAACTTAACATCCAAGCATCTGAACTCCAGCATTCTGTTAAACATCTAAAGTTCAAGTCTTCTCAATATCATGTAATGAGATATGGGTGAGAATCCATGTATCAGTCATTCTTATGCAACATTCCTTTGTAACTCTGACTGTGAAGGCAAACAAGGTTTGTGCTTCCAAAATACAGCTGTGAGTCAAGAATAAAATAAGTATTCATTTCTATAGAAGACATAAAGAAAGTATATGACAGGTTTCAAGCAAGTCTAAAAACCATACAAAGCGAGCTCCAGGATATGATTGAGGATAACTTTTGCTGTTTTTACTCTGTGCCTTCTATGGCCATCTAGGGAGTACCTTCACCTTCTGAAACTGCTGGGATATTGGTCCTACACCAGCAGATCTTCCAAGCAGGGGTCACACAGCCAGGGCTCTGTGCATTAGCCTACCTGCCCACTTGGGGGCAGAGGTTATCTGGCCTATGTAAAGTGTTTGATTGTTGAAAGCATGACTATAGTTCCTACTTTTGAAACCAAGAAAGAGTCTTTTTTCTCTGAAATATCTTGAAGGACATGCTTCCTTTCTCTTGAAGAGTGGCACACATTTACAGATCAAGAGTTCTGTGGTCTCATTTTATGGAACCAATAAAGCCCAACAGCTTGCCTTCATTCCTTCCTATTTCTTTCTCTTTCAGGTGAAATTGGAAGTTTTCTTCCAGAAGTAATTGAATAAGTCTGTGATTCATACCCATACTAGTCTCTATATTGACCAGTACTTTGCTTGTGCTTTTAGCGTTCTCATCCAAATGTATTTTCTCACTTTTTTTTGCAATGCAGATAAGAGTTTTTAAGGCCTTTACATTTTCATTCTTTTTATCTTAGGATTTTCAGCCTTAAGAAATTTGTTCTTGCATTTTACTATAAGCAATCAAGAAGAAACAATGATTTTAAACAGACATTTTACTAGCTCAATATCAGTGTCTCTGCTTGCAAGGTCTACCTACTACACAATATTAGAATATGAATAAAGTAAAACAAGTCTTTCATCACTTGCAACAGAGATTGCTTTACTTCTAGTTTCCAATAATACATCCCTAATTTATATGTGAGATTTCATGAGAATGACTTTTATTATCATATTCTATCTACATTCTGTTCATAATTACTTATGCTTTCTCCAAGAAGATGGACACTCTCTCTAGAAGTCCTCTTTTCTATCTCAGTCTTTACTACAATCATTTTTAAATAATCCTTTGCAATAGTTTCAGTTTTCTGTAATATATAGCTCAAAACTCCTGCAGTGTCTACCCATTCTTTAGCTTCAAAGTTGTTTCTACATTTTTAGTTATGTGTCACAATAGCTAGGTATTGGCCAAGAATTTTGAAAAATTAAAAGAAAACAAAATTTAAAAAACATATAAATACAGATTAAGAAAAAGTCTGAGAACATCAAATAAGATCAAACACACGCACACATATACACACACACACCATATTTACTTATGAAAATAAAAAATCATCAAGCAGGTAAAGGTCACAGTATACATAGAATAGCAAAGATAAATTCCAATATATTTACATTAGATGTTATATATGCAATAAAATAATAGTCATATCTTTAAAGTGACTTCAAGGCAAAACTCTCAACCAAAGATTCCAAAACCAGCAAAAATTACACCTCTAAAATGAAGGCAAAAATACTTTCTAGGACAAACAAGGACTAGGAAAATTTACTGTGTAGAGCTCTTATAGAACAAAAACAATGTTAAAGGAAAGTTTCTGTCACAAACATAATTTTAGATAAAAACTTGGATCTGCTAAAGAAGAAAAATACTAGAAATGAAGGAAGTTACAATAAGTTTTGAATTTTCTTTTTTCTGATTTTCAAGGCTTTAAAACAACTTTGTCCAGGGCCAGGGATTTAGCTCAGTGGTTCTGGTGTCTGCCTTTCAAACTCAAGTTCCTGAGTTTATTCCCTGGTAACCACATACAACAATGCCAGGTTTAGTGACTCATGCCCACCAGCAATCAGTACCACACATCACAATGTAGGGTATGGTGGCTCATACTTGTAATCCCAGCACTTAGGAGGCAGAGGCAGGAAGATTGCTGTGAGTTTGAGGCTTGCCAGGGCTGCACAGTGACCTCAGGGTCAGCCTGAACTACAACTGGAGATCCTGTCTCAAAAACAAAACAAAAACAAACAAACAAACAAAAACAACAAAACCAACCAATAAAATTTCCAGTATGATTACACTTTATTTCTGGGTTTTTCACACAAATATGGCTGTTGAATATGAAGAATTCAAGTTAAATTTTAATTTATATGAAGTAGACACATGTACAAAGTACCAAATTTTTGGCCCTTAAAATAATTCCATAAATTTGAAAATGCAAGTGGTTAAGGTGAAGAGTAAAAATGTGTACACAGCATACATTAAAATAATATATGATAATAATCACAAAAGTGAAAAGAAAGAGAAATGAAAAACACAAGGCTATGTGAGGGTCTGTACAAAAAATGTACAAGCCAGACTCCTCTATGATGGGAAAAATGTAACCAAACAATTAAGAACTTTAAAAGTCCCTCAAAGGGAGATGGGTAAACAAATCATAATATATTCATGTAACAGAATAGTACTCAGTAATACAAAGGAATAAAGTACTGATACAAAAAATAGTACAATAAATCTCAAATGCAACATATAGTATGTGAAATAATTCAAAGGCTACATTCTATTTATAAAACATTTTGGAAAACTAATATTATAGGTAGGAAAGCTAGTCAGACATGTGGTAGGTATATAATTAAGGGCCAGCACTCAAAAAACCCACATGGAGGATAATCAAGAAAGCCTGCACTGCAAGTCAACATTATCAGAAAGACACTGGAAATTTTAGTTTGTGAATTGAATAACAAATAAACAATGAGTACTTATGTAAAATTTTCTCATTGCAATGAATTGAGTATCAAATTCAATGAGTTTCAAATTAGTCAAGTAGCAAGAAATGACTATAAAGAGCACTTGACCAAACTTGAATGGAGCTTTTAAGTTCTCTATGCTGGCAAACTCATTTCCATACAAAATATTTAATTAATACATTCAACAGCAACTCCAATTCTTAAAATGATGTCATTTATACTTATGGAATAAATTCCAATTATTTTATCACACTTTCAAAATATGAAGACAGAGTTACTAAGTACAGATTCAATCCAGCATAATTCACTTATCAACAAGAAGAAATCAAATATTAATGCAAATGGAAAAATCAAGACCAAACTATAGGGTGAAGATGGCAAGAATATCACTCACAGGCCCAGAAACAGCTTTTTGAGAATGTGCTAATTTGACTCCTAGCTCACTCCTGTAGGTCTTGTCCTCTGCTCTTCTCTTGGCCTACTGTAGCTTCCCTGGCTTCAACATGTCTTACTCCTCTCTGCTCGTATCCAGTGCAGTCCCTGTTGGAAACTTTCCCACCCCATTCAAGTCACATATTTACACCCATCAAACCTTAGTGCTTCAGAAGGAAGATGAGAGATCTCAGAACTCTCTCTTGTCCAAAAACCTGGAGAAGATGTCTTTATAACCTCATTAAATCTTGCTCAAAGTTTTTTCTTCTAAACTGCCTCTCTATGAGAATACAGAGCAAAATTTTTTAACCTATGTGCCTAAATATCAAGGTAATATCTTTCATGACACCCCATTGACAGATTTATGATGGTGAAAGAAATCTTTGCATTGCTTCTAACGCTCACCTTCACTTTCCAGATATCTGGTATCTGTGTAAAGGCAGAAATAATAAGAATGTCTTAAAAATATTCTGTCTGTTTGCATTTCCTATGGAGCTTTAGCTGTATCACAGCTGGATGGTGCCTTTGCTGGCCCAGAAGTCAAAAATTTTATCTTTGATCACTGACCTGTGATCTTACAACTTCCTCTATAGTAAACAGAAGCTCAGGCTTCTAGATATGAATGGAAGTAGGCACAGAGGAAAAGAATAAAATATGCCAAAAATGCTTTCAAGTAAGTGAATAAAAACTTTTAGAATCTGGGTGATAAACTAATCTAATGGTGGGATGCAACTGCAAGACAATTTAAATTTATAAACATACTATTTCTTTAACTTTGGTTGGTAGAAGTAGTTCTGCCCAATCAATGAAAAGGCTTTAAAATTTATCTTTTTTTTGTACTTAATAAAGCTACAAATTTCATGACAAATCATGATCTCTGGTTACTACTTAAAATTTCTAATGCTATAAAATTACACATTAGTGAAACTTCAAATTCAATTAAATTTACCTATCTATATCTCCGTTTCTCCCTCCCTTCTTCCTCCTCAACTCATGACTACATAAATTAGAAACAATAAATGACAGAAAATTCCTCTTCCATTCCAAATTCTTCCCTAAGATTCTAACCTCTGTAGAGCTAGAGCTTGGTGGTTGATAATTGGAAGACTTCAGCTAAAGGTTTCCCAAACTCCTGTCTTCTTGGCATCCCTGTTTCCTCCTTCTAGTCAGGGTCATTTGACAAGTTTCTGCTCACAGAATTTAATAGGAAGTTCTAGATTACTAGCAGTTTTAGGTGACTCAGTAAGGCGTAACTTGCTTTCATTGGCACCTAACCAATTGTAGAAATCCCAATGAAGCACTTCAAGAAAGAGACAACAAATGAAAGGAGGCTGATTCTGTCAGTGATCTGATGAGAAAGACTGCCCACCAATATTTAACAAAATTGATGGGATAGAGAAATAACCATCATGTATTAAACCACCTAGAATTATGGTCATGTCTAATAGCTTCTTATGCTACTTACACTAGTTAATGCTGGAAATGAAGAGTAAGAAGGTAAAGAATGTTAATATTGTCTAATACAGGGATAGTGGTTCTTAGGAGATATCCATGGGGCATTGTTTCATAACTCTTGCTAACAGCTCTTTTGACTCAGCCTAAACATTCTCCTCTTACGACTTTTCCTCCAGCATTTACTAATCAACAATTTTATTCAGCTTCTCTCCTCTGATGTGTACAATAAATATTTGCCTCTGCATCATACATGTGTCAACTGATCCACTGGAACGGTCTCTCAGCTTTGTTCAGCAAACCCTGAAAGAGCAAAAAACAGAACCCACATCTCCCCTCAATTCATCCCGTTTTCTCTATTGGAGCAGCTTCCCAGACTGCTTTTGCTGCTTTAAATTTTCAAATTAGGAGTCATACACCAGCTTGGTTAATTCATTTTACTGAACAAACAGGTATATCATGTGTGTTTGCTTTATTTTGTTGATTTTTGTCTGGTGGTAAGAAATCATGGTGTTTTGATCTGATGTACATATTTGAGATGTTATAACTAATGAATTTTATTAAAAGTGAGCTCTTAAATAGATAATTATACTCAACCAGATGTAGAGTTCTAGAACTCCCTGTGATTTTCTACTAGAACTCCCTAGATATTTCAGGGTTATAATAAGTGTTTCATGTTGCAAATATAAAGTTAATTTCTTAGGCGATATTCCATCTCCTTCTGTCCCTCTCCCTTCCTCTTTTATACATTCACTCTCTCAAATTTTTCTCATTGTACAAACATAAATCATTTATTTTCTGAGAATCTATATACCTATTTAATCAGAATATTTTTGAAGTTTCAGATTTTTCTTCATTTTAGGAAAATTATCTTCTATTACTTTAAATTTTTGGTTCTTTTATAGTCACATTATGCTCTCTTTCTGGAAATTGTAGTATATAGTATTAAGATTCTCAGTTAAATCTACAATTATCTTTTTCACATCTTTTTATTATTCTTTTGAATTCTTAGATGGCTCTTCAAATTAATTTACTAATTTCTTTATCAGAAATATCTATTCTATTCATTGTATGTGTTTGTTGGTTAATTTTTGCAATAACGCTTCATACTAAACATTCTGATACTCTTGTTCCTCACTTTCTATCACTACATAATTTCTTCAAATATAACAACCCCTTGCATTATATTGAAGATATGAATTATAATATTCTTGAAGTTTTCCATGGTTTGGTGCATTAATCTGGTTTCTTTTTTTTCAACTTTTTTTATTTTTTAATTTTCTATTGGTACAATTTATATACATCTCACAATCACACATAACATTGGGGAATTTGTATCAATATACGCCACAAGTTAATTATCATTTTTACCCATATCCCCACCCACCCACACCTCCCTACCCCCTATATACATGCTCTTTTATTTTCTTTTATTCCCTTCATTACATTCCCACACCAAATTTCCTTTGGAAACTTCCTATTCTACAAAAACTGTCATACTTTCTAGAGCTCATTTGCATCTACAGGTGCTCATATCAAAGAAAAGATCTGGTATTTGCCTATCTGTGATCTATTTATTTCACTTATTAGTGTATCCTCCAGGTGTCTCCATTTGCACATAAATGAATCAATCATGTCTTTCTTTATGGCAGAATAATACTCTATTTTTATTTTTTTTTAAACCCACATCTTCTTTATCCACTCTCCAGTTGATGGACATTTGTGTTGTTTCCAAGATTGAGCTATCACAAACTGAGCTGCTATGAACAAGGGTGTACATCTGTCTTTCCAATGTGATTTTTAAAATTCTTTTTGGATATATTCCTAGCAGGGGGATAGCAGGGTCAAATGGGACCCCTAATCCTAGTTTTCTGAGAAATCTCCACACAGGTCTACACGGTGGTTGCACAAGTCTACAATCCCACCAACAGTGGACAAGTGTTCCTTTCTCCCCACAGCCTCGCCATAATCTAATTTCTTTGAAGGATGTTAAACTTTATCATTTTTACTGCTTCCCTCTCTTCAGTTGATGTTTCTTTTTGAAAGTCTGATGAAAATATTTTATTGTTTGTTTGTGTACCTAATTCCATCTTAACATTCTTAAAGTAGGTTTTAAATAAATGAGCCCAAGGCAAAGTCGCTATTATCTTTTATTTCAAATAATTAATTCACAGTACTGCAAAAAGTTTACTCATTTTTCATATATAAAATTGTTTTAAAAACTAATTATGAGGTGAATATTAAAAAGTACTTTTACTGTCTTAAGATTTAATTATGATTATTTAATTGGAAAAAATTACATAAGACATACAAAATTACTGTGGATTAAGTGCCTTGAATTTGCCCGCTTGAAAACTCCTAAACCTATATTCTTTCTGACTGTTAATGAAAAGGCAGCAAAAGGATGATCTCACTGCTCTTCTTTCTCTTTTTCATAGTTCATACCTCTCTGTTTCTGGCTCTCTCACTTTCAAATTGGCAATGATCCTGAAGCAGGCATCTTTACCTAGGTCATGTACAGGACAAACCAGGTGTGCTGAGGACAAAACAGAACCCAAGTGTGAATGGGAAGAGGTGTACAAGGCAAAAAGGCAGTGAGTAGCACTGTGATAAACAGAAAGAAGTTTTATTAAGAGAGTAGATCTTATGTTGTGTATTCTTAATGCACACGAACATTCACACACACACACACACACACACACGGAAAAAATAAAGAACCAGAACCAGGAAACATTTGGGTGAGAATAATGTTTATTACACTGATTGTGGTTAAGATTTCATAGATACATTCATTAGTTTGTGTGTGTGTGTATGTGTGTGTGTGTGTGTGAGCAATTTTGTCAAATAACAATTGTGTCAAAATCAATTTATTAAACTCAAAATTGATAAATAAACTGAAACTTGGAAGAGATAGCAGGAGGAAGGCAAAGTCAACAAGAGAGGAGGAAGAGAAGAAGAGGGAAAAGAAGAGAAGGAAGATAAGGATGGAGCGAAGAAGCAGAAGGAGTAGAAAGAAGAAGAGCAACAAGAGGAAAATGAAGAGGAAGAAGACAAGAAGGAAGAAGAGGGGCAGGAGAAACAGGAAGACAATGACGTGAAAGAACAGGTGGAAAAGAAGGGAAAGGAGGCATTAGCACACAGAAGAAACTTCTCTGATCTATTGTCATTTGTACATACTTCAGGATGGTGTATGTTTTGATTTGATTGGAAGTTCGGAGGAAGAAGAGAAGCATCTATAGAGAAGGTCAGGATTTCTTCTATGGAAGAGACCAAATATGTTACCTCACAAGGAGAACTTCAACTCCTGCTTGATTAAAGCCAAAGTGAAGATAAAGCTTCTAATTAGCTGAACTGAGGAAAGTTTGCTATGGCACTAGATTTAAAATAAGATATTTACTTTTCATAGTTAAAATCATTATTTATTATGGAAATGATAAGCCATTATAACAAATGCTAGAATGTCTTTACATCATCACTAATTTTAGTTAAAATTTCACAATATAGAGACCCTTTTGGAAATAAAAGAGCATCAAAGACTTATAAAGGAAGAGAACAAAAGCTAGTTTTGTGATCCTAACCTCAAGCTGACATCAAAAGTCTAAAAAGATGAAGAGTTTGAGGTTGAAAGCAGAACACTTTCCCTGAGAAGATTCCCCCTCCTCTGGTGTGCGTGCACACACACAAACAGGAAAGAAGTGTTCTTCCTTGACTTCAAACCTAGTGGGTTCATTGATATCAGTCATAGTATTTTTGATGTGTCATAAGGATTTGAAACAGTGGGCTCATTGCTGGCAGAGGCTTAAAAAATATAAAGGGTTAGGGAATTGTGACTATTCATCTTTTCTGTTGGTGGTTCATGAGCATTCTGGGTTTCCAAATTGGGTGAAGGAAAGAATTTTCTGTGAACTACACAGGAACCAAACACTACAGGCCAATCTCTCTAATGAACATTGATGCAAAAATCCTCAATAAGATACTGGCAAACAGAATACAGAGAGTTATCAAGAAAATCATACACCCTGATCACTCAGATTTGTCCCAGGGATGCAAGGCTGGTCCAACATACATAAATCAATCTATCACTTCTCAGCCTTTTGGCTAAGATCAAGTGTAGTAACATACATAAATCAATCAACATAATACACTATATTAATAGTGTATTAATATATAAAACCATATGATTATCTCAATAGACGCAGAAAAAGCATTTGACAAAATCCAACACTTATTTATGATCAAAACCCTACAGAGAATCAGAATCTATGAACTTTATCTCAATTTAATACATGCTATTTATGAGAAACCAACAGCCATCATCATATTTAATGGGCAAAAACTGAAACCTTTTACACTAAGATCAGGAATGAGACAAGGATGCCCATTGTCACCACACTTGTTCAATATAGTGCCGGAAACATTAGCCATAGCAATTAGGCAGCACAAAGACATAAAAGGAATAAAGATAGGAAAGAAAGAAGTTAAACTGTCATTATTTGCTGATGATATGATACTCTATCTAGAGGATCCTAAAAACTCAACCGAAAGATTGCTAGACTTAATTACCAAATTTGGTAGTGTTGCTGAATACAGGTTAATGCTCAAAAATCAACAGCCTTTGTCTACACAAACAACAGACTCACTGAAAGAGAAATTGGGGAGGCAATCCTTTTCACAGTAGCACCCAGAAAAAATGAAATATCTAGGAATCAACCTAACAAGGGAAGTGAAAGACCTCTACTCTGAAAACTATAGGACTCTGAAAACTGAGATAGAAAAGGAAACCAGAAAGTGGAAAGATATCTCTTGTTCCTGGGTAGGAAGAACCAACATCGTCAAAATGGCTATACTCCCACAACTACTATATAGATTCAATGCAGTTCCAATTGAAATTCCAATGCTATACTTCACAGAGCTAGAGAAAATAATACAAAAAATTCATCTGGAGCCACAAGAAACCTAGAATAGCAAAAGCAATTCTAAGCAACCATGACATGGTAGGGGGTATTACAATCCCCGATTTAAAACTCTACTATAAAGCTGCCGTGATAAAAACTGCATAGTACTGGCAAAGTAACAGACCCGAGGACCAGTGGAATAGATTAGAAGACCCAGAAACAGCTCCGGATACACTAAGCCACCTTATCTTTGACAAAGGAGCCAAACATCCCCAATGGAAGAAAGACAACTTCTTTAACAAATGTTGCTGGAAAAACTGGGCTTTAACCTTCCAAAAGCTAAAGCTAGACCTGTCTCTTTCACCATGCACAAAACTAAACTCACAATGGATACAAGACTTAAATATTAAAACAGAAACATTAAGCCTGCTGGAAAACAGGCTAGGTAAAACTCTTGGAGACATTGGCTTAGGCAGAGACTTTATGAATAAAACCTCTATAGCACAAGAACTAGCAGAAAGAATCAACAAATGGGATCTCATCCTACTGAAAACTTCTGCATAGCAAAAGAATTCACTAGCACTGCTAAAAGGCAACCAACAACGTGGGAAGAAGTCTTTACTAGCTGTTTATCAGACTAAGGGCTATTATCTGCAATATATAAAGAACTCAAACAGATCAGCCTCCCAAAGTTTAAAGACCGAATTCAAAAATGGGTATCTGAAATGAACAGACACTTCTCAGAGGCAGAAGTCAAAGCAGCCAAGAAGCATATGAAGAAATGTTCAACATTCATTCGAGAGATGCAAATGAAAACAACACTGAGGTTTCATCTCACTCCACAAAGAATGGCCGCTATCACAAAATCAACCAACAATAAATGCTGGTGTGGCTGTGGGGAGAAAGGAACCCTTCTCCACAATTGCTGGGATTGCAGACTTGTGCAACCATTGTGGAGATCCGTGTGGAGATTTCTCAGAAAACTAGGACTAGGGGTCCCATTTGACCCTGTTATCCCCCTGCTAGGAATATACCCAAAAGAATTTTAAAAATCACATTGGAAAGACAGATGTACACCCTTGTTCATAGCAGCTCAGTTCGTGATAGCTCAGTCTTGGAAACAACCTAAATGCCCATCAACTGGAGAGTGAATAAAGAAGAGGTGGGCTTTTAAAAATAAAATGGAGTATTACTCTGCCATAAAGAATGACAAGATCGAGCCATTTAGGTGCAAATGGAGATACCTGGAGGTTATACTAATAAGTGAAATCAATAGATCACAGATAGGCACATTCCCGATCTTCTCTTTGACATGAACACCTGGAGATGCAAATGAGCTCTAGAAAGTATGACAGCTTTTATAGAGTGGGAAATTTCTATAGGAAATTTGGTGTGGAAATGTAATGAGGGGAAGGAATAAATATGATACAGAAAGAAAATAAAAGAGTAAGTATAAAGGGGGTGGGGAAGAGTGGGTGGGTGGGGATATGGGTGAAAATGAGAATTAACTTGTGTCATATACTCGTACAAATTCCCCAATATGTGTGTGTTATATACATACATATATATATATATATATATATATATATATATGATATTAATGGATGTGAAGAACCAAATAAGCACTAATACAACAGTAGTGGAAGAACTCAATATCCTAATGTAACAAATACATCAACTAGACAAAAAACATCAACAAAGAAATATTAGAATTAAACCAAACTTTCAAAGAAATTGATTTAATAGATGTCTACAGAATATTATACACTGCAAAATCAAAATACATGTTCTTGGCTGCACAATGATCATTCTTCAAAATAAATCACATAATAGCTCACAGAACATGTTTAAGTAAATGCAAAGGAAGTAAAGTTATCTCCTGTATATTGTCAAACCGTAGTGCAATGAAATTGCAGATCAATAACTAAAGAAGCCACAAGAACTTCACAAATGTGAAAACTGAGTAACACTCTCCTCGGTAACCAATGGGTCACAGAAGAAATTAGAGAAGGAATTAAACACTTTCTACAATATTTGATAATGCCTGTATAGCATAAAGGAACCTATGGGACACAAAGAAAACAATTTTATAAGGGAAATTCATAGCAGTGAATGCCCATACCAGGAAAATAGAGCAAACTTATATAAACAACTTAATGCTAATCTCAGGTTCCTAGGGGAAAAAAGAGAGAATATACACTCAAAGTTCATACAAAGGAAGAAATTATAAGGAGTGAAGCCGAAATTAATTCAACAGAAACCAAGAGAATGATACAAACAAAAATCAGTGAGTAAAAGAGTTGGTTCTCTTAAAATGTAAACAAAATTGCCCTTAGGCAACCTTCTCAAAAATAGGAAAAAAAGAGACTCATATCCAGGCAATAAGAAGATGCAGCAGAAATCTAGAGAATAATCACACCTGTTCTGAGAATCTGTACTCCAGTAAGAAGGAAAACATGTATGAAATGGATAGATTTCTAGACATGTATACACTACCAAAATTTAAAAAAAGAAGATATAAAAGTCCTAGGCACTCCAGCATCAATCACTGAAATTGAAAGTGTAATTTAAAACTTACTGACAAAGAAAAATCCAGGTCCCATTGGCTCCATTGATGAATTCTCTAAGAAATTTAGGGAAGAGCTAATGCAAGTAGTTTTCAAATTATTTAATGAAACTGAAAGGGAAGCAGTACTACCAAATTCATTCCTGGAAGTAATCATTATTTTGATTCCAGAAGCGGAAAAAGAGAAAGAGAGAGAGAGGGAGAGGAAGAGGGAGAGGGAAAGGGAGAGGGAGAGGGAGGGAGAAAAATCAACCAAAAAGAACTACAATCCAATATCCCTAAAGAGCATAGATGCAAAAATCCTCAATAAGATACTGACAAATAGAATACAGGGATCATTAAGAAAATAATACACCCTGACCAAGTTGGGTTTATCCAAGACTTGCAAGAATAGTTCAATATATGTAAATCAATAAATGTAATACACTATATGAAGAGATTACAGGTAAAAAAAAAACATGTAATCATCTCAATACATGCAGAAAAAACACTTAACAAAATCCAACACACATTCATGATAAAAAAAAAACACTACAGAAATTTGGAGTAGTTATCTCAACCTGGCTTTATGAAAAACCAACAGCCAGCATCATACTAAATCATTAAAAGCTGAAGCCCTTCACGCTAAAACAGGAACAAGGCAAGGCTATCCAATATTACTATTTCTGTTCAACATAGTTCTGAAAATATTATTAATAACAATTAGATAAGGGAAAAAGTGAAAAGAATAAATATAGAAAAAGAAGTTAAACTGTAATTATTTGATAATGTCATGCCACTCTGTATAGAACATGCCACAAAAGCAGACTGCCATCTCAATTGCCAGATTCAATAGAGTAGCTGAGTATAAGTTCAACACTCAAAAATCAATAGCTTTCTTATATGTGAATAACAGATTTACTCAGAGAGAAATTGGAGACATAATTCCTTTCACATTAGCATCCCAAAAAAGTGAAATATCTAGAAATCAATCTAAGAAAATGAAGTAAAAGACTTCTACTTTGAAAACTACAGTAGTTGGAAAAAAAAAACAAAGAAGATATCATAAAATAGAAAGACATTTCTCCTGGGTAGGAAGATCCAGTATGTCAAAATGGCCATGCTCTCAAAACTGCTATACAGATTCAGTGTAATCCTGATTGAAACTTCAACAGAACATTTCACAGAACTAGAGAAAATAAGGCAAAAATCCATCTGGAACTAGAAGAGATCTAGAATAGCAAAAGAAATTCTATATAACAAAGATATGGCAGGGGATAACACAAAAATCACTAACATGAAACTATATGACAAAGCCACTGTGAGAAAAATAGCATGGCACTGTAAAAGAAACAGGGATCAATGGAACAGACCAGAAAATGCATAAAGAACTCCAGACATACTAAACTACCTCATATTTTTACTATATAATTCTTATTTTTACTGTACATAAATACTGTGGTATTTTTTCAGTTCTATTCTATTTCTTTTTTTTACAAAATCTCTGGGCCAGAACTCTCACACAATTTCACTACTTTTTTTAAATTGAATTCTTTATTGGTACATTTTATAGACAGCTCACTATCACACTCAACACTGAGGAATTTGTACCAGTATATGACATGAGTTAGTTCTCATTTTCACCCTTATCTCTACCCACCCCACAACTTCCTACACCCAATATGCATGTGCTTTCTTTCTCTTTTCAAATCATATTTATTATTTGCCCTGATTAGTTTCCCCTACCACATTCCCTTTGAGTATTTCCTATTTCACAATATCTGTCATGCATTCTAGAACTCATTCACATCTAAACTACCTCATTTTTGACAAAGGAGCCAAACATCATTAATGGAGAAAAGATAGCATCTTTCATAAATGGTGCTAGAAAAACTGGGTTTCAACCTATGAAAGATTCACAAAAAATGTAAAGCATTATACTTCAGTGACATATGCTACCCATGTTTACCGAAGCACAGTTTACAATAGCTAAATCTTGGAAACAGACCAAAGACCCATCAACTGGTGAATGAATAAAGAAGGTGTGAGGGTTCCTTTTCTCTATAAAATGGAATATTAATCTGTCATGAAGAAAGGTAAACTTGAGATTTGTGTAGCTAAATAGATGCACTTTAAGGTCATAATTATACATGAAATAAATAGGACACGCATATGTAAATACTGCATAATTTCGCTTTTGTGAGGAATCAAAGGTGTTAATGAGGTAAAAAAAATGTATGATAGATACTGTGATATAGAAAGAAGGTATTCAAAGGGGTAGGGAAACTAGGGAGGTGGACAGGAGAAACCAAAGAATGGAAAGAAAAGATTTGATGGTAAAAAGGAAAAGTTGAAACAAAGTTTATGTCTATAGGGAGAAGAGTAGTTGAAGGGAGGGTAGAGGAATGGGAAAAAATAAGAATCAAGATATATCATATATAGATACAAATTCTCAATGAGGAATGTAATCATAGTGTATACCTAAAATATACCAATAAATTCAATAAAGCAAAAAATAAATGTTTTAAAAAGAAGAAGCTTATGATGAAAATAACATCATTTACATATTTATATTTAAATAGGAAGGAATTCCTCTCATCTATTGCGTATCTAACACTGGAAAATAAATTACTGCAAACTTTACTGAATTAAAACAGTAGATCATTATTATCCACTTGTTTCTGTGGGTCAGGAACTGGGCACATGATATCTGGCTCCTTTCTTCAGGATCTATTAAGAATTGTAATCAAAGTGACAGCCAGAGCTGCAGACCCCTCAAGGTTAAAATGGGAAAGAATCAGTTTTTACTCTCCCCTTCTGACTCTGGGAGGCTTCATTTCCCCAAGAGCTTTTTGACGGAGTGCCTCTGCTCCTTGTTGTTCACTGGCAGGGAGGCAGGTCTCCATCCCTTGCCAGGTGTCTCCATTGGATCAAGCACACATTAGGAAGCAAAGACAAAATATTGTTTCAAGTATGTCACTATATTCAGCCCACTGTCAAAGGAGAAAATTGCACAAAATGATAACTTCCAGGAATGGAAATCATTGAGGACCTTGTCAGGAGCTGCCTGTGGCACCTTGATGTACTGGAGTTCTACAGGCCAGGACATACTGCTCCATTACAAGAAGGGAAAACATGGAGCCAATTTAAATACTTTGTGTACCTTAATGCAGTCTACTTTCTAAGATGTTTCCTCCTCCCTCCTTCATCAGAGTTCAACGGAGAAAGTGCTGACATTCTATTTTTAAATCATGGTTTTAAGTTTTTGATTTGTTACAGTAACCAATTTATGAATTTCTGAAGTGAGATAATAAATCAATTTGCATTGCATAATGTGACTGGAGGATTTTCAATTACCCAGAAGCAATTAGAAGAATCTCCAAAAACTGTCATTCAAGAGAAAGATAGGAACTAGCTCTGCAGAATAAAGTCAAAGGGAAAATAGAAGGCACATACAAAGAAGTGTTGATATCCCATGCATTCACCTTTCATTTCATCACTGATCAGCTGTGCATTAACTATTATGTCTCTTGTTTACCTAAGATAAGAATATACAAATGAATAAAGAACACAAATATTTCCTGTCCTCCTAGAGCTCATCATTGAGTGAAGTGGTAGCATCTTAAAGAAATGACGTGTCATTGTTACTTCAAATGGTGAGAAGTCCTGTCAAGATAAGTAAGAGAGCATTGGGAGATGAAGAACATACTTATTAAAGATGATGAATCTGTAAGCTATGTGAATATCTGAAAGAAGATCCTTTCATGCAATTCTTAAGTTCTAATGAAACTGTTTAAACTGCACCAAAATAAAACAGCATACAAATCCAACAAGCAGAGGACTGCTGCATTTAAAAATCCACATGTGCTTTGTTTGGAAACACTAGTTGAAAAGAGTTTTGTTTGTTTGTTTGTTTGTTTGTTTGTTTGTTTGTTTGTTTTTGAGACAGGGTCTCACTTTTGTAGTTCAGGCTGGCTCTGAGCTCACTACGTAGTCCAGGAAAGCCTTGAACTCAGCAATCTGCCTGTCTCTGCCTCCCGAGTGCTGGGATTACAGGCGTGAGCCACCACGCCCGGCGGAAAAGAGTTTTTAAAAGCAATTGCATAATCATGAATTCCTTTCCACAGACCTGCTGTCTCAATCACTCTTGTTGCTGGGATAGAATACCCACTCCCACAACTGAAAGGAGAGGTATATTTTGTCTCTCAGTTCCTTTCCATGGTCAAATGGCTCTCAAGGAGAAACTTGCATCAGGGTACAGGAGTAGAGTGGAGGGAAAACTGCTCTTGTCATGGCAGTCAGGAAGCAGGGAAAAAAAATAAAGGAGCCAGAGAGCAACACACACCTTCCAGCTCATGCTCCAAGTGACCTCTTCTGGCCAAAACTCCCCCTCCCAGCAGCATAGTCAGCTGCTGAGCTCACCTGTGGATGGTAGTTAGTCGAACGGGCCTTGCTCTGAGTCAGATGCTTAAGACTGAGCAATGAATGGGAGGGCTTCTTAGCATGTATGTCAGACAAGAATAGCTTTTTAGGTAAGTGCCCTATGAGCAGGCCGCTATGGCTCCTCTAAGCACATCGAAATCTAAGGAAGTTGCTCTAGGAGCTTGGTGGGCATTTTGTGACACCTTGCTTTCTCCTTCCTCACTCTTAAATCACCCTAGCTTGAAAACTGTTTTAGACTTCCATTAGTCCAATGATATCCTCTGTTTTCTGTTTACATGGACAAAAATTTCCTGTCTATGTTACTTGCACTATCTCAACAAGAATTTTCAGGAGGGGAAATTATAACTCTTACACAACCAATATTCCATTTTTAGAAAACAAAATACAGATTTATGAAACCATCTCCAACAAGTAGATTTGCCATATATTTGCTTTTTTTTTCTCTGCCTTCACCCTTATCTGAATGAAAATAATAGATGGATATTCATAGAAATACACCAAGTGGTTTCCAGTCATTACTTTGTGCAGTGGGATAATACATTCCTTTGTTCAAGTATGCATACGTTTAAATTTTCTTCCTGTGATCAAGGAATGCTCATAAACTAAGAAAAAACAATAACATTTTTCTTTTAATTTAGACAAATAATGGAATCACAGCATTTAATTTATCTGGGGACTTTGCACCTAATAGAAGATCTATTTTAAACCAAGTGGATACCAAGAATCAGCATCTTCTATAGATTCACTACTCATGCTTAACAAAAAAATGTCTACCAGGAAAATTAATGTGCTATGCAGTGTGCACTAAACAAATTGGAGGGGGGATAAAGCAAAAATATGGCTTTATACTGATTTTAAATTTGCAAATTGCTTTGATGTTTCATTTTTTGATCACCATAATAATCATAATAAAATAAAATCAAGTTATTTTAATCCCATTTGGATGAAGAATAAACACAGACAATTCCACAGTGTGCACTGAAAACAACAGAGCCAGAACCCTAACAGCCAAGCAATTGCTTTTTCTCCTGACAACCTTGATTTTTATGCCTGGCTAGACTGAAAAGTGTGATTGAAGGAGGTGAAATTCTTCCAGTGACTTGAGTAGGTCTCATGACTAATATGCGCAACATCTCACATTTCTCTCAGGTCTGACTGAGTGTCTCTTTTCAGGTTTTGAAATGTGATTTTTGTGGGAGAAGTTTCATTCACAGCTCTTTCTTTCTAAATCAGAAGTTAATAACTCTTTTCATCTTGGATATCTCATAAACTATCTCTTTCATGGAGAAAAAAATATTGAACTCAGAGAAAGTGATGAATTTTTTATGACCATGTTACAAGGGTGGAATTTCCCATTTTGGGCCATGAGAAAATTCAAACTCAGTTTACAGTTATTAGCAGTCAAATAAAAGTAAAAGGTTAACTAAAATGATTTAATCATTTGATTTTATTTAGAAGCTCAAAATTCAGTCAAGATTAGGGTACAGTACTGGCATTGTGAGTTAAATAAGTTTTAAGACTTTTATACTAACAATATCAAAGATGTTGCTAAATAGGTAGCATCCAATATACATACTAGATGTACATTTACTTCATAGATCCTCTGCTTATCTAAGTTAATAAGAGAAACTATTATGAGTAAATAATCTACTGATACATTTTAAATTTTAGCGAGTATTCCAAAAGTTTAGCAGATATACCAACAGTTACATGTAATTATTGTGATTTTGCATAATTAAAATTGATGATAACCATAAAATCAACAAAGGCTAAGAACAAGTGTAAAAGAAAAATTGTGAATACTGTAAAGATAGCAAAATAATTGCCTTCAGATTTTTAGTCATAGGTGGATATAATAGACAGTCTTATAAAATGAATTCCTTCAGTTCTTTCCTTCCCACATGCACATGCTGCTTTTTGCATAAGTACAGAATAATTTCCCTACCCTTGAATAAGGATAAGCTGACTACTCTGCCTGATGGACAGGAATTAGTGAGCACTAGAGACCAAAGAGCCTGACTCATAAGAAGCTTTGCAACATTCTCTGGGTCTGCTTGGAATTCTGGTTTGGAATTCCCTATGGTACCCAGGGCATTCAGAAAGGTAATATGCAAATGTCTGAGTTTCAGAACAAGCTGCCTCAGGCTTCAGCCAGCACCAAATATGTTAACTACTTACATTCAACCCTTCTGTGGCTTCAAATGACCTTGGTCCCTGCTACCATCTCATTGCAATTACATGAATAAACTAGAAAAAAGAACCACCCACGTGAGCTCAGTCTACCCACAAAACAATGAGAAAGAATAAGAAATGTGGGTTGGATATTTAGTTCAGTGGTTCTGCCTAGCAAGCCCAAGGTCCCTGGTTTGATCCCCGGTAACCACATACAATGATACTGGGCATAGTGATTCATGCCCACCAGCAATCATTACCACATACCACAATGCCGGACGTGGTGGCTCACGCCTGTAATCCCAGCACTCGG